>JAQFXT010000087.1:0-95564 GCA_034683725.1 Strigamia crassipes
ACAACGTGGTTCAATTTTTCACTGTCTCTAATGTTCTCAGTTGCAAACTTTAATCTTGCTTCAATGTGTTGTGGAAGGAATTTGGGTTTGGCCTTCACTCTCACATATTTATATATTTCTGATGTCTCTATAACATATCTAGTTGTGCATGGCTGAACAGGAAGTTGGAGAGAAGCTGATATTGCAGAAGGTGATGAGTGTTAGTTGCCATTCTTAAGCAACTTTCTCAAACAACTTTCTAGGTCTGCCAGTCCTCAGTTGCTGACCATATTCACAAAGATCTTGGAGATAATTATGCACAATCGTCTTGGATTTACCTATCAGTACAGCAATTTCTCTTTCTCAGTTGCCATTTTTTCTAAAAGCATCAATTTCTTTTTTTTGGTGTTTAGTTTAAAGTTTTTGATCCCATATTTTTTCAAAACTATGAAAATATAATATGCA
Source organism: Strigamia crassipes (assembly GCA_034683725.1). Taxonomy (NCBI): domain Eukaryota; kingdom Metazoa; phylum Arthropoda; class Chilopoda; order Geophilomorpha; family Linotaeniidae; genus Strigamia; species Strigamia crassipes. Next base: position 445 of record JAQFXT010000087.1, read on the forward strand.
AATGAGAATGCGATAGATTAAACCAGAAGATATAGCCAGATAATTAGTTTTTATCAGACAATCAGTGCTGGTCACAAACTTTTTTCCAGCATAAGTGACATTTTTTGACCAATCTATTTTATTTTTCAAATTTGATTTAAGTTATTATTATACAATTTTACACAATGTTTTTTCATCACATTATACACTTGGAAATAAATTTTCAAGTCAAAATATGACTTGTAACTTAAAAACTCATAGTGGTTTCAAACTTTTTTTCACTACTGTATCTTATACAGACTACAGCGAAATTGGCGATTGACAGAACTGCGGGATGTGAAATTTCTGCCATCTTCTGTATCACAACAATTTTTGCTAGTTTTTCTTGTTTATTTCTCATGTCAGGTCCAAATATTTGGGCAGTTTCAACAAGAAGTATCAAGTTTGCCAAATTTGTTAAAACGTCGAATGCGTTATTTGCAGTCTGTGCAAAATCTAACGGAACCACGTCTTGTGTCAGCAGCAGTTATTGGATTGATCTTGTTCTTTGTTGCAGACTACGCTGCGGGGTTAAAGACAGCGTTTGCCTTGGCCGTGGTACCGTGCCCAACCCTGGGAACGCATCTCACCCATTTGTGGCTTAAGGCGGGGCTCGAAATGCCACGTTGAGTTTTTAAGAAACCCGTTGGGTCTTCTTCCAATTTTCCATTTGCCTGTCAAGCAAAATAAGATCCCAAACGATTGGGCGACCCGTTAGAAGAACCGGAACTGATGTGACCCGGACAGTGGCGCCATCTCCGTTGTGCTGTAGATTACTTAGTTTGTATGTTAATCTGTAACAAATGCAGCGTAGTGAAGTCGTCTTTTTTAAGGTCCTCACACCAGCCGGAATTTTTTTACCTTAATTAAGCGATTAAACAGAAAATGTTCAGTTCTATAACCTTTAAGTTAATTTATACAGAATACCGATAAACGTATAACAGTGGAATTTCCTTTCGACAATGGGAGGAAATGATATTTCCTTTTTATTTCTTTGGTTAATTCAATGAAGATTTTGATTTATTATGAATGTGTGGGTAGTTGGGTTCGTCGGCCTTGTTTCCTTTTTTTTGCTGAAATCCGTTGTGGTTGCATTTGTTATTGTGAAAAGCTGAGAAGGGAAATTACATTTTTAGGATGTTTGAAAACTTTACTCATGTACTATGGGGTGCGTGGAATTTTAAATGAAAACATTTGCACAGCTGTTCACATTCTTCCTTCTTTAGAGAGATATATGGTACGGGATTATGGTTAAGTTTTCTAACGTTTTTCGTGTTTATCTTTTGTGGACTGTGTATAGGCTGCAATACCTACTTGGTATATATAACATTTATTCAAAGCAGTTTTCTCTGCATGCACGCATTTTGAGCGTATACTTTATTCCATGTGGAATATTTGAATTGTCAAAATTTTGCACGAATTTTATATATACATTTTTACTCAAGTTTCTGCTTATTCTTGCAAAGCGAACTGCTTGTGGTGGATGGAAGCGGAAAGAATTGCTGTCATTTTTTCTTCAGCTCTGCTATGAAATAAAAATTATTTTTTTTTTTAAAAAGAATGAAATATTAATGAAGGTTCTCTTCTTCCGTTTCCCAGAAATTTATGAATTTAATATATTAACATTTTAGCATTTTAAGAATAGCAAATTGTTTGAGGAAAAAAAACTTTTTTGGAATTGTTAAAAGTACTGGTTAATCTGCTTTTGTTCTTTAATTAAATCTCACTGAGTATAGTATACTCTGTCCGGACTGGACGTAGCACCGTCAAGACAGCTTTCTGGTCCGGACAGGTTTGTTGGACCACTGACTCAGCAATGGAAAATTTGCTCCTTCGTCCGGACAGCTGCCTCTTCCGGACTCCGGACAAAGCGATGCGTGAAACGTACACCGAAATTTGGTGACTTTTGGTTAAGTTATTAGTTTCGTATCGAAATTCTGCAAAATAGAGTCCCATTGCATCAAACTTCGATAATTTGGGTTGTGTTTTGACCAAAAATGTAAATGATGTCACGATTGTTCAGAAAATCACTATTTTATTGCAAATGGTGTAATTTTTTTTTCAATACTTTCTCTAATCCGGACATACGACATTTGTCCGAACTAAGAGAGCGTGTACACTGGCCCGACTGGACATTCTTTAGACCGGACAACTTTTTGGGACCCCGTTTTATGTTCGGTTATGCAGAGTGCACTGTACAAACCAAAATACATGCAAAATTAATCTGACATTCATTTGAAATAAAATTAATTTCGTGGCTTTTTCTTGATGTTTATCATGTTTAAAATCATTTTTCGTTTTGCCATTCGTCAATTTTAAACAGAAGCATTAAAAGTCGGGGGAAGTTTCATTTCATTCATTTGTGGTAACTGCAGGATTTAGTGAAAGCCTGTGTCAGTTTAGGGGAAATATAAAAGTTGCCATAGATTTAGTGAGGATAATAACCGAGTCTGGCAGGACAATTATAAAATTTGTATGTGAAGGGAAAAGGAAAAATAAATTGATGTTGAACTTGAGTGAATCCAATTACATGCAAATGTTATCTACGAAAAAGATGACTTCCTCATTTCTTTAAAAGAATTGCAGTCAGATTTAAGCAGAAGGAAACAGCTTTGATGAAAATAATTTTCAACTGGCGTTTGAATTTAAGGACTATTACAGAAGGGTTGAGTTTATGTAGAGATTTTTTTTCTTTTTTCTTATAGCTAAAAGTGAAATATTCTAACGCTAGGGACTCGTAAGTTTCTCTATGAAGTATGGTTTATGCCTTTTCACTGTGATCTGTGGCAATTGCAGGGGGCTACATAATAAAATTTTGTTTATGGGTAAACCTTAAAAATTCTGAGGAATGGATGCAATTTAACGAACTTTGTTTTCCTCCGCATTTATATATTTAAAAATTTAACATTTTCTTTCTTTTTTTTTTATACAAAATATGTATAAAATTAGTCACGTATGCTTTTACGCAACATTATCTACATTAGAATTTCGAAAAAGAGACGGTTTTTTACCATTTGTTTTCAAAAGTGAATATTAAATTGCTTACGTGTTTACGATTTTTACTGTCGTGGATGATTAAAATTCCATTCATGCACGGAAAGCTCTTGGAGACTTATTTGCCGGCACTAAAACGAGCTCCCCATGAATAAATAACCCACTTCAACTTGTCCATCTTCATATCAACCTTTCATGTTGATGTAAAAAGAGAAGTAGAATATGGAATTTGATTTTTAGACTTCTATTATATATATATTTTTTTTACTTTTGAAGAAACCATATGGCTGTCCAAACATGATACGATAATTGAAATGTGTCAATCAGAGCTACTTTTCAAACCTGATATATGTACTCGATATAAATCCTTCTGAATCTTTTTTTTATTTTTCATTTTTATTTGTTCAGCGATAGAAGAAAACTCCTGGCAATATTTCTGTTATTACTAGAAAGGGTGTGAGTTTCCTTCGTGGACTTGAATGGTTTTTTTGGAGCAAATAAATAAAACGCAAGTCAAGAGTAGAAAAGATGATGAGGATTGAGGATTTTTGGAGTGCGGAAGATGGCACTATTGAAGAGGTCTCTCTTTCAACTGAGGCTCGTCATTTCTTTTTGGATTAGGATTTCTCGCTGTGCATCGTCTAAGGCTTTTGTCGACTTGTTGTTGTATGTAGAGAGCGGAATTTCAGCTCGCTTGGCATTGAACGAGTGAGTCTACTGCCAAAAAAATGTTCGCTTGCTTAACCCGAGAGAGAAAGAGAGATGGGGTTTTGATATATTGGAATTGGAGAAGAATATGCCGTTTTAATGATCCCCTTTCATATTACGTATATAGAGCGCGAAGTTAGGCTTATGCATCAAATCGTCGATATAGTTTTTGCTGTATTTTTTTCTTTTAAATAATTAATTATACAATTTCGATCGTAAAAATCTAGGTGAAATTTCCATTTTTATTTTTTTATTATTATTTTTTTTGAAACGTAAGGGTCAATCAATTTACGAATAAAAATTATTTGCATATTAAATTTAATCGTTGGAAGCATGTTGGAAAAATGTGACACGAAAGTAGCCGTGTTGTGTTTAAATTGTTATGCAAATTTAATTATGCCATTTTTATTTTCTTTTTTTTAAATAATTTTTTTTTTCGAGCAAAACTGACTCACGAGACTAAGCAATGCGTGCAAATCTCTGAAAATTATTTCGCGCTATACTGGGAAAAATGATAACGCTTTAATTTGAACGAGGAGGATAAAAATTAATTAAGGCTTCTACTGTAATTAAGAATAAAATCTCTGGGATTTCTTCCATGTGCATTCTTTAAGTTTTTTGGTCGGAGAACACTGTATAAATGCTAAAACTTATTTCTTAAATTGAAATTGAAAAGTTTTGAGTATCTTTTTTTTCTTTCAAATTTCATCTGTGAAACCAGAGTTTCGCATGAACTTGAATTCTCCCGTCTGTGACTACATGAAATGCTTACCTTGCTGATGCTGAATACTTGTTCCCATTAAAACATTAAGTGACATACTGGGAATTCCGGTTGTTTCTCATTTCTGTGAACACCTGCCACCAATTGAAACTAGTTCTTGGTGCGGGGGGTAAGGTTGTTTCCTTAAGAAAGTCACTCCACAAACACTCCTATAGTGTTAATTTGAATAGATAAATTTGCCTATAAATAGTTTTCTGGATTTTATTCGTTTCACCGAACAAGCATTTTTTTGTTTTTAACTTGAGTACAGTTTTGATTACAAATAATACATTTAAAAACGATAAAAAGTTGTTTATGGGCGGGTTTACAGCAATTTCTTGAGTCGTACGTTACTTCGGCACGGAAAATAAAACAAAATTACATTTCCCACTTGTAACATTTATTTCAGGAGCAAATAGACCTTAAACGGAATTGCATACAAACAAATTTTAATAATAAAGTGCTTAGTCTAATTCTAAGTTTAGAATTGCTGGGATTTTCTTACTTTAAGAGCATTAACGTTAGTTTGGCCGAAGTTTAACTATATGAAAAAAAAACTGTAGACGGAAACTTTGTGCATATGGTGAGTGTCTTGAGTGATAAAGGGGATGGTTAAAAATTGACTTAATTTCAGGACGTGATTAAATTGTGACAAATTAAATAAAGTGAAATAATGGATTGAATTCATCTCGTTATAGCTGGTTTTTTTTAATTGAAGAGGTCTGTCACGCAGGAAGTTGAAAAATTGTGTTAAGCTGCACTCAACAGCACTTGATTCAAAGGAGCGGATAATGAACGAGTTTGATGTGAGCAGTGTGGGTGGTTCATTTCTTACGCAAGCAATTACAATTAATAACTCGCTGCCGCTAACAAGCCTGTTGCAGACCTGGCTCATAATTTACTTTATCTTCTTTTCTCCTTCCTTATCCTCAGACCGAGTTAAGAAGGGAAATGTAGAATCAATAACAAGTGGGTGGAATGTGTGTATTTTTTTTTTATTCGCTTTTCATCGTGTAATTTTTCGTTTCCAATCTTGTGTGCGCACTACATCGGAACAAGTGGAAAAAAAACTAATTGGGATGAATGGTTTTTGTTGAGTGATTTATTATCTTGGCTTTTGCGATTGAATTTTGAATATACATTTATATATTTTCGATATATATATATATATTTTTTTTCTTTGGCTTGATGGTTGTAAGGGTTCTCAACAATAATTTTGTGCATTTCCCTTGACTGAATGGGGGGATGGAGGAAGTTGCTGGAGAATAAAAGTAAAAAGAAATTGGACGCGAATTGAGTGGAATTGAAATTTATTGTGGCATGCGTGGTACAGGTGAGAATGGATTCGAAGTAATTTCGTTCGATGATGAGTTCCAGCGGTGCCAGCTTTGGCATCTGATGGTCTTTTCTCAGAGAGTTGAAGAACCGAAATTCATTTAATTTTTTTTTTTATCTAAGATTAAAAATATATATGTATATAAAATATTTAGCCCGAACTAGCAACAGGCTACAAAATCAATTTTAAGAAAATCTTGATTTGGTATTGTTTTTTTGTATGTATTTAAAGGAAAGTGAAGCGATGCACAAGGATTACCTAGAATGGGATATTTTATACTTTCGTTATCTCGTGCTAGATAGCGCGAGATTTATGGGCAGTGATTAAAATTTCGCTTTCGTGCTAACCTTGGTACGACGCATACAGTATTTATCTTTTTTTATATCGGAAATCGACGTTTATTTTGCAGAACAGTAAATATTATTTTAATTAAGTACTGTATTAAAGTTAACAAGATTCGTCGAGGGAAAATAGTATATATGTAGAAAAGTTGTTACATAAACTGGTTACAAAGGAGAAACAAAGAAAGGCTTCTCCATACTTTCTCATCGTTTGTGCCTAAAGAATTCTTGTGGTCGTGTAATTACAGTTTCTTATCTCTGGTCGTTGTCGTTGTGTTGGCAACGAGGCGCCTCTTGCTGCCGAGAGAGAACTCTTGAGGTGCTGAACTGGGGCGGCCAACGACGTACGATAGGGACGACGAAGGGCTGATACTTATTTCGCTCTCTCTTTCGCCATCAGCACGTCTTAATTCCGTTATTTTCCTCTTGAGTGCCCTCTCGTTCCTTGTTCAATTACTGAATCTCGTTGCATTCTTTCTTATTGAGAGTGAAACAAAAGGGGAAGAAAGCAGATAAAATAAATATAACCGAATATATATATATATATATATTTTTAAAGATAATTAAACTGAAAACGATGATAGGCTCGAGTTGGTTTTTGACGTTGCTCTTACTGTCGGCAGGTTAGTTTGAACTGGTTTTGTTGTTATGATTTTAATTGGATTTCTTTGGAAGTTTGTAGTATTTTACAATATACTAGTTCTGATTGAGTTGCAGCGTAGTAATTAGTATAGGATTTAAAACCGCACGTGTGTCCATTGTGGTTGTGGCTGGAGGGCAGCCTGTCATTACAGTATTTTGAAATCGGGTCGTGAAGTAATTTTACAGTAATATCTTAAATCACAGATCACAGATTAAGAAGATGCAAAAAAATGATGCGGTTTTTTTAAAAATCTTTTGTTTGCTTCACTAACAAGGGTTCTAATGCTGACATTTCTATCAAACCAGTTGAGCCGTTGAATAAAAGTTGGCTATTGATGTTGATTTAACAATTCAATCATCATATTTTATGCCAGTTGCAAATTGGAAAAGTGTTTTCTAAATATTTACTTTTTAAAGGTGTTGTATCGTATTTAGCTTAAACTGAATCATAAATTTTCTTGATTCCGACTTTGATGCTGGGTAACTGATTTGATCTTACTAATTTTCATTAAAAAATGTCATTGCTTACAAAGCAAAGCGGTGAAATTACGCATTTACAATTACGAATACGCAGTCCGTGTGTGTGATGTACGAAAACAGAGCTAGCAGTAAATTTCGTGTGTATCTAGATCGGTATTGTGGAATAGTGGGCGGAACACTTAATGTGGAACGAGATAGGACATTGATTGTGGTTATCTTTTTTTATAAACAAAAAACACAATGGCCCTCTCAGCCAATTTGCTTTAGCCAATTTAGCTTTGCCTGTTTGCCGCTCATTGTACGGAAACTTTTATATTTTCCATTATGGGTGGTACCTTACAAATTACAAATTTAGTTTGCTCTAATTGTTCATCAACTCGGTTTATTATAATAACTATTTTTACTCACTCTTTAGTTGTTGTTTTTTTATCGATTTTTATCAAGAAAAAATGTTATCTGAGATGAAAGAAAAGACGAAAAAAATACACAAGTGTGCGAATATTAATAAAAAAATCCAAATCTGGCATGTGCAAAACGTCATCGAGATCTGTTCTTGGGTATAGAAGAAGATGAAGTGTGGGAGGTAGTGGTAACAGAAGGTTTGAAGGCAAAAGCAGAGGGAGAGGAGAGAGAAAGAGACGTACTCAGGAAGCCCCAAGCACCAGATAAGAGTGAGCACGAGACTAAGAACATTTTCTTGCTTCTATCGTTCTCTGACATGAGCCATGGAGAAGGAAGTCTGCACTCGTTCGGTCGACGAAGAGTGGTATATCGGAAAGCAGTCGACATTTGTCGATCTTCTTAAGTTAAAACTTGCTTTTTCAGCGTTTTTAATATCAGGACTTACATTCGGAACTTGCAAAGTAAAAAAAATAAAATTTAGCTTTAATCCGCGAGATGATTTTTTTTTTTTTTCAAAGAATTGTTGTTAGTAACACTCGGTTGCTGTGCATTCGGGTCATAGGAATTTAGGTTTTGACTGTTTCTTTATGAATTGTGACAAGTGCAATTCATGAAGGCACGGAAGCGATGCAATAATCTCGCAGGTCAGAAACAAAACCAAATGGCAAATCAATAAGTCTTTCGTGTTTGTGTGTATGCGAAACTGTACTTTGTGAACTAGAAGGAACCCTCTGGTCGCGTCCTCGCATTGCATGCAAATAGCGTTCGTCCTAGCGATCCAAACTGCGAGATATGTTTTCTCAAATTCCTTTTAGATTCTCTTAGGTTATATATTACTTTGCATTTTTTTAGCCAAAAAATTTCTCAAGTCCAAATATATTTATATATGGTACATAAAATAAAAGAAAAATCTATTTCTATGCTGCAATGCACAGAATGAAACTAGAATCAATTTTTTTTAAAGGTAAAAACGATGAAAGGGAAAATGCAGAATGTTTGTGCTGAATGCACAGAAAATGTGTCAGGTGCAGGGTTGAAGGATTGGGGTGTGGTTGGTTAGATTTTGAGATAACATGGAAGGAATGACAAGAGATAGAGGAGAGTTGACAGCAGTTTTTTTTTTTTTACATTTATTTTTAGTGGGTGTGAAATAAAGTTTTTATATTTTTCAATAGTTGCGTCCGAAAATAGAAATAGCGTTATTTGTTTTTGTGTTTTATGATCTATCGATTGGTGTCTCGCCTAAATGTATCGAAAATTAATACTTTTATTCCGTGAAAATACGAGAAAATGTTCGTAGTTTGGTATTTTCGGAGTGCGCACGACGATTTAGTGAGTTTAGTGATTGGTTGAGACTGCCACCATCTTAAATTTTTCTAATTCTAGTTCTACAGTCATTACTTGATTACAAAGGATTCCAATTTCCTTCAGAACTCAATTTTTGCAATTTTTTTTCTTGCTTCTTTAAGTAAGCAAAATTCCAGTCATCTAGAAATGCGAAGGAAAAAAGCAGCAGGAAAAAATCTCTGGTCCCTAAAGGGAGTAATCAGACTCGGGCACACAATGAGCTAAAGGCACGGCACATGCAAGGAATGTAGATGAAGTCATCCCTTGACAACCGTCATTGCCATAGTCATTGGTGTTGGCTTGGTTTTTTTTTTTTTTTTTTTTTTTTTTTTTTTTTTGTATAAGATTTTGAGTTTTTCAATTTGCCAAAATCTTGCTCAGTTGTGAGATTTAAGAATAAATTTATGAAGGCTTTCTTTTTTTTTTTTTTTTCTTACTTTTCATTCGTGTTATTAAAAAAAAAAAAAAAAAAAAAAATCTGCACTTGTTTTGTTAAATAAATCTGCTTGGAATAAATGCAAAATGAGGCAGTGGTTTGAGTAAAAAAAATAAAAGGAAATAAATAAATGGAATGTTTTCCAGGTGTTGTGTTGTGTGAAATTTCCCAGAAAACAAAGAAAAGGTTTCAGTAAGTAGTATGGAAACAGCACGCAAAGTTTATTATATCAAACACTCATCTTTCGTGCACTAGATTCAGTTGTTTGTAATGAAAATTTCCATTAAAGCTGAGATTTTTTTAACTGAGGATATTATTAAAGGTAATAAAACTACAATTAATGGCTTTATTTGCGATGTTAAAACAGTTATAAATATTTAAGGATAATTCTTTTATTATTGTTTGTTTGTAAAATAATAATAAAAAAAAATAAAAAAACATTTAAGGGGAATGGAAGTTTTATTTTAAATAGGATATTAGGCTTATGAAATTTTCTTGTTTAATTAAAGAAAATGAGGCAGCAGAGTCGCGACTGTTGCTTAATTAGAACGATTTCTGAAATTGCCACGCACATCTGCCCACAATTTCTCTGCGATTGGAATAAGTGTAGTATGTTGTTGTCTTTGTAGTGGTTGAAGGCTTAACTGGACTCGAGTTAACAGTTAGATAATTTGCTCGAATGCTTTGATGGGATTTATAGGATTGGCCTTTGCTTAATGAATCAACTGGTATATACTTACTTATGTACTGGTATTGCTTTTCATTCAGTGAGTTTGTCTTGAACTTGATGTTGATCTTTTGAGTTTGTATACGGTATAATTTATTTTTCAAAACAGCGCTTGAGATAATTATTTATTTAGTTATGTATTTAGTGATAGTTCACATTGGTGTGTTTGTTTTTAATTTGTAAAATCTTCAATTTTTCTTTGTTACCAAAAATAATTACTACACTTGCAAATATACATTACACCAAACCCGGAGGAATTTGAATATTTTTGCTTGAAGAATTTGATAATCTTTTGACATATATTTTGTAGCCTGAAGATAGTTAGTTAAAAAGACTGGAAAACTTTGCACAGAAAGTAATTACGGACAACGTGTATATGTTTAAAAAAAAAAACAACAATACAACAAAACAGATTCATTGAGTTTTTAGGAATACTAAAGATGATTTTAAAGATGATTTAGAAGCACCTTGAGCTGTTTTTCAAACTTACTGTGAATTTAATGCATTAATAACTGTTTACACACGGAAAGTTTTTGAAATCTTACTTAACTTTTCATGCAACAATGCATATTTAAAATTGCATTACTAATATTGACATGAATTTATTAGAAAAATAAACAATTTAGAGAAACAAGTAAATATTTTTTTTAAAACTACGTTTTTTTATGTGTAGACTTTTATTTAGCCACTAAATAATCGTTTTGAATGTACGCGCCTGCTAAATAATGGCGCGTTATACTGGGTGTGATAACTAACGAATCGGGCATCCATTATTTTATAAAAGCTGAAAGGAAGGCAATTCGCTTTTTGTGGTGTGACGAAGTTTATTCTCGTTTAGTACGCTGGCGCTAGTAACAGTGTGACGCAACCGGAAGTTGAAGGATTTGGTCAAGTTATATAAAAGTGTTTTAAAAAAGTGAATGTGTAGTTTAACAATCGATTGGTTGTGCTATAGTATAGCTTGTTTGCATATTGAAAAGATGGGACTAGGAGCAAATTTGAGATTTTAATGTGTTAATTTGTCTTTTTCAAGGCTTCTTCTTTAATTTTCATCATTGCAATATTATTATTTGCAGTTTCAGTTTTTTTGATTATGTTTCTTTATCAAAGTTAAATCTTTAATTTTTAAATTGAAAAAAATTGATTTACCGTCGTCCCGGTAGTTTGTATACCATAAATCTTCTGGTTCTACGCGGTTGCTGTATTAGCAAAATGGAATTTTTTTCTCTCTTTTCCCTCCCCCCACCCCGAGCTTTATTAGGGACTCACGATCCAATGAAGACCCGCGCATTAACGGTGAGTATACATTGGTATTTATGTTATGTATTGTGTTTGCATTAAAACTAATTTTGAGTAACTTGTAAATTGCTGCCATTTTTAAATTATTCTAATATACCACTAAATTAATAATATTCATTGGTTTAGTTAATTTTTGCAAATATGTTGTGAGTATTTTTCCATTTGACTTAAGTGTAGGAAATACTTTCAAACAAATGTGCGAATAGTATTAATTAAATCGATAAATATTATTAATTTGCAGGAATAGTGGAATAATTTCAATTTAAATAACCAAAAAATTGCGGAGATAAATGTGAGGAGGTCTCTATTACATCACCTTACATTATAATAGAGATCCGCGCACTACTGACAAATTTTAGCTTTTTCCCACATTTAAATTAAATAGAGGTTCGCGGTCTAATAAAGTATTTATTTGCTAAATCTTCAGTTATTAGAGTATTCATTATTTTAGGATACATCAAATTTTTATAACTTTTAGAAACATTTTAAATTTTTACTTGGTATTATTCTGTTTTATTACTTAGGTTTTGCAGTTTGAAGATTGTTTTGTAAAATGAATTAGTCATTTTATACGATGGAATATAAAAACCAATTTAAAATCAGGTAATGCATTTGGCGCAGTAAAAGCTTCTTATGAGTGCCCATGTTTGACACTTCAAATGGTGAAAGCGAATGGGATTTATACTGGGATGACATTTTTGGTACCTGGATGTCATCTATCTTTGGTTCGCACCATTCAATTCATTAGAGTACTTGGTCGAGAATGGTATGTTTATGTGTGCAGTTGTTATCGCAGCATTCTCTTGCTTAAAAGTTTTCAACAACTGCTTAAGGAGTTTGCCAATCCTGGTCTAAACAGAAGAAATTGTTACTTGAAATTGAGTTATAAATTAGTCGGTAATGGTACTAAAAGATCTTTACTTGCAATTCGGAGCACTATTACAGCATTTGAGTCTTACCAAGGACAGTTAACTATAATCTAGTACTCCAAGGTTTTACAGTCTAGAAAATAAAAGGTTTAGTTAGGTGTAAAACAATGTCCTGCACGATGTGCACACCTTTAGGTGCAAAAATGCTTCTTAAAGTAGGTACTGCTTTACACATTACAGGCATAAAACAAAGGCTTATCTTTCTAAAACCCTAATTTGAATAAAATGTTACCTTTTGAAGATACAACCAAGATATCTTTCTTCTTGAAGATATGGCTCAGACAATGAAGGTTTTATTTTATTTTATTTCGGAATTTTTCTTTTTTTGAGTCTGCAATTTTCTTTCGTTTCTTGGCATTTCAACTGCATGTGACATAATGCCACATGAAAACATGAGACAATGCTCTTATTGGTGTTTGTATATCTTGACCTCGATCTTGACTGAGCAGTGAGCACGAGTGAGCAACCTCGGTTGTTTTATCGTCAGCAACATCTGGTGAAGCTTACTGGGAAAAATTCTAACAGCGCTATTGCTAATAGATTTATGAGGTGTAGACTAATGACCACTGTCAAGAATGTGCATTGATTTTTAGAACGGCGTGTGGATGGGTTAAGGTTTGCACTTAGGGATAACTTGATACTTAATTACCGAATTTTTTCTTAAGCAAATTAGTTTGTTTCATCACATGGTATTTTAGCCCATTTGTAAACTCATGACACATTATGTCCAGATTTTAACCTGTTAAAACTATAAAACGGTAAAATGAACTTGCTACTTTATGATTGTTCAATATTTTCTCTTAAAGTGCCTTGTTACCATACTATAACTTTAATATTTTCATGCAATCACTGTAGCAAGCTGCAGCAATACAAATATTTTCTGATTTTCATTACATGAGCCACTTGTCTTCATTTTTACTTGACCATCTGCTGAAGTAAACTGCAGATGGCTCCTGGCACCAGGAAGCAATCTACTTGTAACCTTTGGCTTTACTAAGACTCTTAAGGCAGAACGAGTGAACATTGTACACTGTCAATGTCAAGCAACAAAAGACCCACAGATCTTCGTTTGTTTTGTTTCTGAAATACATTTCCAAACGAAATTGAAATTATTTCTTTCTCCAGTTTAATTGTTTGTTTTGTTCCAACTTAAAGTAGGACGAAAGATGCGTAAAAAGAATAATTTTGCCAGATTTGTTGCTTTTTCGATTTGTTTAAAGAGCATAACACAAGAAGAAAACTTATTGGTCCCTGGTGTACGCAATGTGTGAATTTATTATCCAGAGATAGGCTGTGCGAAGTAGTGTGCCATGGCATGGTCTTGTTGTGCATGTGTATGGAGTTTCCAACTCAAATCATCGTAAAAAAAAAAAAGAAATAATGGAGAAGCGTACAAATTATGTTTGCATTTTATGCGACCCAGACCGCGGTCCTGCACAAGATAAAACAAACATTGAACAATTTACTATCGCATCTAAAAGATTAAACAACGTCTGTTTCAGTTGAATCACATTTGAGCGAATGGGAGGGCAGAAAAGGGGGAAGAAAAAATGCAGTTTTATGTGTTTTTGACCCAGCGACACTTAGGTAATTTGTTGACTCTTTATTTGTGTGTATTTATTGCTTAGGTGGAGAGCTTTAGATGGCCGCAGTTCCAAAAATTGTGCCTTAAAGTTAGGCAATTTTATTGATTCTGGTATACAATTCCCTATCGACTGCACTCATTGTCCCCTACTGAGTGGTCTCAAATGCCCTCCCAATGGGCTCTGATTAACACTCCCCTGTGGAAGGAGAACAAGACATTTCTTCTTAAAGCGCTTTGCAATGAACAGTCAACCTTGCTAACATGTAGGATTCAATTATAAGCTGATTTGTGAACAACTGAAAAATCGCTAATTTGATCGTGTGTGTGTGTGGGCCTGTGTGACACCAGCTGCATTCGAAAACAGAAACAACGAAATCTCGTTCGCTTTACTGTAATCCGTTTTTCGTTTTAGCATGTTTTATGCTTCATCTTTTCTACATCAGATTGGTATGCCAAGCTGCATTTTTAGGGGCTTTTTGTTTTGCATCGAAGATGAAGTCATGTTTATTGCAAGAAATGCGAAAAACTTTCTATTTTCGAATGCACATATTGTTATGTAAAACAGCTCTCGGCTCTCTACACAAACTAAAATTGTTGTTTTATGGATTTCTCTTATATACGGTTACCTGCAATGTATGTCATGTGTTGTTGATTTTTTTTTTGTGTTTTTTACAGGAGTTGTGTGTTTAACTAAAAATAATATATTTAAAAAATGGTAATTTTATGTTGCCTGCTGCAGGTAAAATGACAAAAATGTGTTGTGGAGATTAATTGCAGCCTATTTCCTGTCCTGTTACGAAGAACTAACAAGTCATAAATCTATAGCTCTACATCACGCCGTGTAGTTACTTATGTTGAGAAACTGAAATTGATTTAACGGTAACTGTTGGCACCGATATTAACTGGTTTAGTGCATTGGTCGAAAACAACCACAAAAAAAAATGATTTTTTTTTATATTTTAAAAGTTTTGTTTAATTACATTTTTCTTACGACAACTCAAAATACTAATTTGTTCTTCTTTAAGAAAGACTGTGCCAATCGATAACAATAATGTGGGTTCTCATTTCTCTTGAAATTGTTATTAGTTTTGGAGTTTTTTATTATTTTTAAACCTTCTTTTTAGGTTTCTTAATAATAATGCAGATTTTTTTTTGGTTTTGTATTTTTAATCGTTATTTTAATTTATTTTTACTGGTCATTTAATAATTGCGGTATATCCGATTCGCGTAGATATATATGTTATATATTTCTTGGCCTTTTTGGTTGGTTTTTTTCCCTTCTTTCCTACCTCTTCTAGTGGAAATCACTCTGTGGAATTAATGACCGTGGCAAAAACCTATAATTGCGATAGAGTACAGTTGGTTTTATGTGAGGCCAAGTGAGGTTGTGCTTCAACCTCTTCCTATTTCTCGGCGTCTACTCTTCTCTTAAGTTGACCTGCTCGCCTTTACCGTTTAAGCAGATTGTTTTCTAGCTTTCTAAAAAGACGAAAGTATAAAGGCGTGAAAAAAAAGGTAACATAAGTAGACTAACAAGAAAAAAATATATCTGAGTTTAAAGTTGAAATTTGCTGTTGACAAACTCCAGCTTTAAACGTCCTTCACATTAAAGTCTTCACGCTTTTAACTGAAGTTTCTTTGTGATTTACAAGCTGTAAACAATTTTTTTTGTTGGAATGGTGAGAGTTTAGAATACTTTATTGTGTATTTGCATTGTGAGGGCACTTTTTCAACGTTATTGATTTAGAATTGAGTGTATTTGTTTCGAAAATAGTTTAGATTTCAAAATTCAAAGAGGCTTTTTGTCCATTAATAGCAGGAAAATATTCATTATTGTATGGTCTAATTATTATCATCACTTGTTGTCAGTGCACACACAATACGCACAGGAATGTGTGAATTATTAGTTAAAACATGACTATGATAGCGTTTTAAGCGGTATAAGCGTAAACTGAATTTTAAGCATTATTCCGTGATGTAAAATAATGAATTTCCGTTTTCTACTTTCGCTTTCTAGCTTGTACAAGTGTTGCCTTGTGGTTTAATGAATGATTTCATGGCTGTTAATGACGTTGAAACGGAGTCATTGGGTTGAGTGAGAGCGAGAGAGTTAGCAGAGTAGAAGGGGAAGTGTAGAAGGGAATTTTCCACAAATGAACGTGCACACCAAAAGCAATCACACACGTTTCCTCTGTACAATTTTCCTCCCATTCTTTCATTAACCACACTCAACCACATTTGTATGTAGTGTATGAAAGCATATTTGCAGCTGGCAAGTGGTTTAAATTGCAAACTGTCTCACTGCTGATTAGCCACACTACATTTACTAAACTAAATTAGCTATATTCCAATTGAAATATTCGTTTCATAAAGTTTGTTCTTGTTATTGTGTTGGCATCAATGTTGATGGACACTGGAGTTCTAAGAATTTTATACGCACGAGATGGCGACACAGGAAATTGCAAGCGGAATAGAAAATGACAGGACTGCACGGTTGGGAACTACCAGTCTGAAGACGGTGGGGGGATGGACAATATTGATTTGATGTCACCTGGTATTTTGCTTTCAAAATCCAATATACGTAATAATTTTTTTTTTTTAAATGCTTTGTTACTCCCTCTTCATTTCTACTGCAGTTCAAATGGCATCGAAATGCAAGTTTTGATCTCGGCTTTGATCGTAAGTTGAATCTTTGAATTGTTCGAGGAAAAAGTTTAGGTGTTTTTGTTGAAGAAATGATGATATAAACACTTTTGTTGTGTGTGTTTTTTTTTTTTTTTTTTTTTTTTTATTTTTTTTTTTTTATTTTTTTTCCTATTTATATTGTGATACGAAATGTGAAGGAAAACATGTTATTGGATGGAAAATCAAGCAGGGTTAATACAGTTCAACAAACTTGTATAACCTAATAGGCGCAATTGGGCAATGTTTGTGCAGATTGATAAAATTGGATAGTGGGGGAGGCAAAAGGTAGAGGTCAGAGTTGGTTTTTCTGTCAAGAGTACAGAAATCGATAGTAAAATTTGGTTGAAGCTGTGGGGCTGGCTGGCTGAGCAGAATATGTGGGAAGGAAAAGATGTGTTTGTCAATGTGTAATGTTGAGGTAAATTTAGTTTGCAGGAGGAAATTTAAAAGAATTGGGTTTTTAAAGCTGAGCATAGATTATGACGACGGGGGGAACTGTGGGAACGTAGTGTCGCTTGCTGTTAAAATGGAGAATGTGAAAATTCAAAGTAATTTATGTTCCTCGTTTCATAACGACATTATGTTTGCGGTTAGGATAATCAATCTCCACTAATTTATGCGGCTGAAATAAATCTGTGAATTTATCCATTAAAGTTGTTGCATACGTGCGATGCTTTTATTTCTTGATTTATATCGAATATGGGTGCATTTTGTTTTGAATTGCCGTTGCTGCAATTCTGATTGAAAATATATTAGACGGACGTGTGGAAAATTGAATAACATCAAAGAAATCTAAAGTAACGGCAGATAAAATATGTCAATACTTTTTTGTTCTCTACGCATGAGCGCAGAAAGAAAAGTGTTGCCAAAAAAATATATCTACGTGATGTCAATAATAAAATGTACGGGCAGTGAGTACAGGTATAGCTCTCCTTATTTTCTATTTAAAATAGAAATACCGTACTTGAAATAAATGGAAATCATGTTGTTTAATATAAATTGGTACTCAAATACTTGTATGATTACATGCGTTATACAATTTACTAAATAAACAGAAGTGATGATATCTGTTTGTAAATGATTTAGAAATGCAAGCTGTGCCTACACGAAATTGCATGTTAAGCATGATGAATGTTGAATGAGAAGAAATTATGACACAATCCGAGTCGTTGGGTGTAACTAGTTGAGTGGGAAGTTTAATTCATATTTAAATAAACTTGTTACGCAGAAAAGTTATCTTTTCAGGTTAAAAATACTACAAGGTCACTGACCATTGGAATTATAACTTGCAATTTTTCACATGTCATGGAAAGTCTGAACGAAACTATTATCCATTAGGCTTTTCACTTGTCTTCAGATAGATTCTCTAAGTGATCAATTGTTTGGCATTGGCAGACAGTTTAATCTGTCAATTCAATATATCTAACTGACTGAATAAAAATTAAAGTAGATAAAAAGAAAAAACAAAGTTTTTGTGTTACAACTTACAAATTTCGCACTTTAAAAAAAATTGTTTTTGCTTGTTTTTGTATAAAAGATAACTAGGCAACATGTATTTATAGTAGGCGCATTCATAAAGTAATTTAGACTAAACTGCATTTTAAACAATACATTTAATCTGCTTTTTAAACTGCTTATCTCGATCGAACTCGAAAAATGGCGGACGGTTTAGTCTGCTTTCAGTTTCAGTGGGCATGCATGTGAATGCGCTTACTGCATTTAAGCATTTTTTTAAAAATAATTGTTACTTTTACATTTGTATGCATTTTTTATGCATTTTTTAAAACGTCACTCGTACGTTTATTTGGCATTTATTCGGGGACCCGGCGTTTATTCGGGGCCGGCGCGTATAGAATAAATTGCCACTGTCCGTCCGGCGTTTAAACGGGTTACAATCCTAAATTGAAATCTGAAGTTCAATATATTTTGAATCATATTGAAAGACCGTAAGGTTTTGCACTTTTGTCCTTTACAATTTTTATGTTGGAAGATATGTTATTTATACATCTTTCGACTCTGTATTTGATTCATATTATTCTTTTAAAATTTTCTTTTTGTCATCACTATTTGATGAAGCCGCATGCATAGATAAAATTGAAATGGAAACGAATACCCGAAACTAGAAAGTTTTTCAATTATTAACAATTTGAAAAGCTTTTCTATATCATGTTATTTTTGTAATTAGATAAAAACCTAAAAACGCTGTATGGTAGTGCTCCCATGATTTTACTGCTGGCTGACTTTAATAAACGAATGTTGACAAAATAGATTAAATGTCTGTTTTTAAGGCCTTCTTCTCTCTCGCAGGCTGTGAATGGACTTTTAATTAAATTAATTCTGTGAATCCATTAGGCAAATACCATGTGGATGTGGTGTATGTCTTAACCTTAGTTTCTTTTAACGACTTTGCATTTTTTTCTCTTCAGTCTTTGTTGTTTTTCCTAGCTTGTTTAATAGATTGTGTGGTCGCTATTGCAGCAAGAACGGAAGAATAATCTATTTTTGCTACCATAGCAATTGTACTATAATAAAATAAGTTACTTTTACATGTAAAAGGCTGATCTCGTGATATAATAGAATACCACATGGCTGATTGAATAATTGAATTAAAATTATATGTTGAAGCTGAGGAGTATAATTTAATGGAAAATACAAATGCAATTTATGAGGTACATAAGAGTACAATACTTATATGAATAAGGCTGCCATTAAAGAATGCTCTGAAATGAAAATAAGAAAAACTTCATAGCTCATTATAATTTTTTGGGTTGTGTGCAAAATATACATAATTGAATCTTAAAACATTATTCTTTTTAAATAACACCCAAAGGTAAAGTGTTTTTTTTTCTTTCTTTTTAAATGTCTTTCATACAATAGCTTGCAAAGTTGTGACATTTTTTTTCAGGAAGATTTTTTTTTTTGAATTTGTCACAAAGGTTGTTATAAAAATAACTTTTTTTTGTTGTCTCCAGTTGAAAAGCCTGTAAGAATGGGAAAATAAAAAAGAGCACAAAGTAAAGAGACAAAACCCAGGTAGTAGTAGGAATTCTAAATGGAAAAATCGAACAAGTGCACGCAATAGATTCCTACTATCAAAGTTATTCGTTTCCCCAAGCTACCAATATCTATCCAAAGACAGGAATTGTATTGGAAACAAGTGTTGGGGAAAAAAAGGTAGAGGAAAAAAGTAGAAAGAATTGGAATGAAGGTTGGCACATATCTCAGAGGGCTCACTAGATGAAACAAAATCCTAACTTGGCTGCTTCTTCTTTTTGCCTGTTTGCTTTGAGCAGCTGAGCTTCGGACAAGCGAGAGGCTTCCTTTTATAGCTGTAAAGGGTTTCTTTTTATGGTGGCGTCGCCTTTTAGAAGAAGGCGGGCATTTTTGGCCAAGAAAGTGTGCAGGTGCTGTGGAAGGAAGCAACGAGTAATTCACAAAGTTATGATCTCTACGTGTAGACAAGAACAGGTCCCTCAGCGCTGCACTTCATACCCTCAGTCTAACAATCAAGTTATCATTATGGGCAGATGCATCTTTGCCTCCTGATGGGACACAGGAAATCGTGAGTGGATTAAAAAAAATTGTGTACTTACGGTTGGTGCAACGGGGGGCTTAGTTTGCATTTTTATGTAACGTCAAGTAAAGGAGTTGAAGGGAACCGGTAAAAGGGGAAATTCATGATTAGGTTTAAAACATTCCTTCTTGAAAAATTGTAATTTAATGTTTCGGTTTACGTACCGTGTAGAAATTATAGGTGTTGTTTATGATGTGAACCTTTCCTTCATTATGTTGTTATTATAGTTGGGGATTATGGGATTGCTGGAATTATGTTGACTTGGCTGCAGTGGTTCACTAGTTATTTTCTGCAATGGATGGCCAATGAAAATATTAGGAATGCAAATAGATGCTGCTGCTATTGTTGTTCCATCATAGGTTACACGCCGTTTTACATACATGGTAAGTTGTACAGGGGCATGTGACCCGATGGTTCCCGCGGATATCGTACACCGACACCGGTCAACCGGAAGTCCCGTTCGCGGGTCCGGTCTATGTAAAACCAGAATATAGTATTGATCTTAAATTCCTAAATCCTGACGTCTTGTTTCCTAACCCTTACAGGGCATTCCCATTCAAAGGTTTGGTTTCATCCAAATAAAGTAAAGCAAACACGACAAATACTTCAATTACATTAAAAATTAATAGTATAAAATTGTAGCCGGTTTTTACAATAAACCTTTTTTCGCTTGGTTAATAATTTTAATAAAATCACGCACTTGCACTTACCAAATTTATCAAGACTATCATTAAATTTGTCACATTTTATACTAAAGTCGCTAATTCTGATAGGCTGCCTTTTTTCTTGCCTGCATCGCTGTTATTGTGAAGGTTTTTTTTTATTTTATTTTTTATTTATTTATTAGCTAATGATAGAAAATTATATGTTTCAAAACATGTCTGGAGTAAGTGTAAGTGGTTCTTGGCTTTCCAATTGGAAATGTTTTAGAAAATGAATGTTTTTGTTAATGATACCATTACAGATCTCCCACTTGTTTTGTACTAGAAATGAATAGAGCACCAGACTCGATCACCAAAAAAAAATATTTGGGTGGGGATAGGCCCATGATTATGATTAATGCCGTTTGTAGTCAACCATCCACTAAAATATTTTTTAGCTATGCTGTGGCCTTCGGATTTGAATTTTAAGTGCAAAAAGACGCGCTATCACTTTTTTCGATGAAATGTAATTTTAAAAGTGCAAGCAGTTGTTGTTGCACATGATATATCTCGTTTTAAACGTGTCATGTTTTAGTCACTTTGAATGGCCACTTTAAATCGCCGGTTTGAACAATGTCGGTTTGATTTTTTTCTTTTTTCTTCCTTGAATGAGCAAGCCTAGCGAGCGAGTTTTGGCACTGTTATTTTATGATGTTTCTATACTTCTTTTTGAAAAATGTGTCTGCTGCGACGATGATAGTATTGAATGACAGCTGTTCTTTTCGTTGTTACAAATGTAATACAGTACTTTTAGTGTCCGGCGGTTTTCAACTTTTAGTATGTTTATTAGTTTTATTATATTACTAATTTAATCGAGGACATTGATCCCAGTTTTTAGATTTAACGGAGTCTGTAGTTAAAATGTTATTCTAACCGTTTATTTTGGTTTGCCAAATTTAAATCTGTTGGGTCCATTTAGCTGTCTAAATTGTTTTTTGTGGGCAAACAGCTTGCAAACGAGCGTTGTGAAGGTTACAATTCAACGCTTAACGTATAGTAATTAGAGAAGAAGCAATAAATAAATAAATTTCGAACTTTAATTGCTAGAGTAGTTTACTCTCTGCATTTTTTGTACCGTGAACATTTAATTATAATTTACTTTGATGTGTTCTGGCACCAGAGAAGTATTGTCTTGTGGTGAAATGAACTGTCGTAGTGATTTAGAGGCACTCAACGATGTTTGCTGTGGGAAATTACATGTGAAAAAATAAATAAATACTACAGTAAGATGTTGTGATAGCTACGCGGAGATGAGGATGTCGTTGTTTTGTTGTAGTTTAATTGCTTAAATCACTTTAGAACACAATGATAACACTAGCGAAAACTGACTGCGCCTAAAATAAACGAATTACGAACAATTTTATACATTTTCTAATAAAAGTTGATGTGTGAGAACTGTGGGTGTTTTATGTTATGTGAAAAATAATTATAAAAAGTGCTAAATTGTGAAATTGGTAATGAATAAATTTAAGTGGTTGACTTGCGGTTACAAAAAGTGCAGTGTAAAGTTTGAAAAGAAAATGTAGGAGTGAGAGAAATAAATTATCACGTATAGAGTGTGTTTCTACTGATAAGAAGGATTTAGTTTCTCGTCGAGCTGAATTCAATTTTGTACTAGGTTTGGCAATTTCCAATTTTAAATGCTGTAAATCATAGCACGCTCCAATTGTGCGTGCAAGATTTATTAAATTAAAAAAAAAAAATGTATTTAAATTTCGGGAAACTTTTTTTTGGAAAACAAGTTTTTATAGGTTTGTAGATTAATTTCTTTTTAATTTTATTTCATTTTTGAAACCTTTTATGATTTTTTCCAAAATTTATTTGAGAAGGAATTATGAGCAATAAATTTTTTTTTTTTTTTTTTTTTTTTTAATTTCGAATGGGAAATGATTTAAAAAAAAATTTTTTTTAGACTTAAAATATATTTTATTAGTTTTCCCGTTTTCAATTTTTACAAATAAGTCGGCTCGGTAGTAAAAGCGATCGAAAATTGATATTTTTCTATTTTCGCACGGCTTGGCGTTTAGAAAATGGTTGAGGGAAATTAAAATGAAAAAATTTTTGATCGGTACATGAGGTTTTTAAAACTAACGAGCAGACAGAGAGAAGAAAAAAAGATCAATGAGAGTGGGAAAATCGATATATCTGAAGAAACTTTTAAGTTTTTGAAGATAAAATCTCAAAGGCGATATAAAGAAAAAATGCAATTTGTCATTTTTCTTCCAGAAAATAAAAATAAAAATTTTTCATTGATTGAATTTATCAATTGATGCTTATCCCCAGTCATCATTTACAGTTGCCAATCCTCAAATGTGTTCCCGACTCATTACTACCCCCGTGAGTCCATCCATTCGTGCTGTGAATGGTCGGCGATAGGGAAAGTGTTGATTGGACAGGTGTTGATGGTCTCCGTCGCTGGTAGCCATTGCAGGGAACCTACAATTTGTGCCAATTTAGTTGGTGGCCCCAGTCCGTCGTGTGACTGGTTTGGTGGGTAATGAGGCGAGGATTGGACATGCATTATTCAAGTCAGTCTCATTTTCAACTTCCCTGCCATATTCTGAATAGCAAGAGAGACGTGTATAAAGGTGAAGCTGTGAGAACAATGACCGAGCACATTCGGACAATTTCTAGCCACAATCATCATTTATTTAAGATTTCTAGTTTTGGTATGAACGAGTAATCAGTTTTGTAGACTAATCTATCGATATTTAAAGAAATTTTTTTTGTGAAAATGTGGAATGTGAAAAAAAAAAAAAAAAGAATAAATCAAAGGAAAATATGCACAGTATGGCTTAAAAGCTATCTTGCTGATTCGAAATCAGTAGTTCGTTGATGTTGTTCCCCTTCCCTCTTCGCCACACCATGGCTTCCTCCCATTCCATCGCACCATCTCCACCTCTTGGTGCTGAATCAATAATTTCATTTCCCGCGCGCCAAGAAGTTTTTTTGAGCGTCACAGGTGAATATTTTTCTCCGCTTGCAATTGCTCGTTCTGGCTCGGTGCTGTGTTGGGGATTTCATGACGTTGGTACACAGACATGCTCGCAATTCGAATGTCACTTGACGTGGCGTGCATCGCAAGACCGATTTTCCCTTCGTTTCTGCTTTTCCTTCTCCATCGTTGACTCTGTATATTCACTCGGGCTGCGAGTAGATGCAGTAATTGGCGCGCGTTTTCATTGCACGCACCGTCTGGTGCTATGGGGTGGTTTGCAAGAAAGAAGTGGATGGAAAGTTTGCATTTTGAAAATGACTTGGCAAAAGGAGAGAAGTACTTCTCGAGAGATTCCAGGTGCACTGAGGTGATGTGAAGTATTCATAATGCAATGCCCCGTTGGGTCTGCTATTTCTATACTGCGGACTAAAATGTGAAGTTTTGATAAGGTTGTGCATTGCTCCATATTGTGCACATGCAAGTACTCAGCACTGGTAGAAATAATTTAGAACACTTCCTCTTTGCTACAATGTATGCATTTTTGTTTTCTATTTGCTCTTCATCCATCACGATCGACTTAATATTTAATAGCAACGCATAAGCGTTGTTTTTCTTTTCGAATGAAAAACGTTTCTGATACATATTTGTATATATTTTGTGTTTCACTTTGTGGTTTTCGTGTGTAGTAGTATTTTCCCCCTTTTTTATGACGTTTAGATGATTTTACATAACATTAAGTTTGGAAAGGTTAAAAAGTAGGCGATTTTCATGCTAAATTGTATTCCGTGAAATACAAGGAGAGAATGGAAATTGTTGCACATTGTGTGCGTTGGGAAGTGAAAAATTTTAAATTGACAGATTTGTCAATTTTGGCTGACCAACAGCAAATTTCCATTCGGAGTCCAATTTGGTATATCAACGTTGATGGGGAAAAAATGTTTTCAATCATTTTTACTGTTTGTATTATGAAAAATAGTTTGTATTTTGTGATTCAGGCATTTTATGGGATGACAATATCTCTTCAAGTTGAATCTTCTTTCTAGAAGAAATTTAAAATTTTTCTTTTACCGCTGGCCTTGCTTTTTTTTTCTAATACTTCCATCAGATTTTTTTGTGATCTGTTAAAAATTCTTTTTAGTTTATCCTCTCGGGCAAAAAAGAAACGTTGGGTGAATTTTTACTTTTTGATATCCAACGTGAACAGTTTTTCTCGTGCTTCGAAGCTAATAAATAAAAGAAAAAGTCTTCAAATTTGCTATAACTGCACTGAATACGGAATCATTAAACTTTTAAAGGGAAAAACGCCAAGTGCGACAACAGATAAAAATCCTTGTAATTCATGTTTGAATCACTTGTCCTTTTTTTTACCCTCCGACTAATACACACAGCACGAATCTTTTTAAGAGGAAAAATAATTGCAATTCTTTCAACGAATGTGTAGAAAATGAAGAGACAAGCTGACACCAAAAATCCTTTGCCTCATAGTCAACACTCATCAAATTCGCACTACAACAGATGGAAGATTCTCAACCAAAAAAAAAAATGAAAGAAAAAAATCATCCAAAAAAAAGAAAATTAAGAGATCAGTTTTCTTAATAATGCATTGTTAATTAAGTAATACAAGAAGTTACAGGAAACGCTGTTTTAATGTACCCCTAAGGTCAAAAAGCAATAAATTAAAGCTGTCATGGGTTTTTTCTTCGGTGGAATTTTTTCTCTCTTTTCTTTACATTATGAAATCAAAGCACTATCTCGTGTGTAGGGCCACAGTCATTTTCATTTCATGTACCATGATTGGTGGGTGGGGGAAAAACAAGCCCTCGGCAACACTTTCTTGCCTTGTGAGTCTACAGGAGCACGTACGTCTACGAGGACCTTTTTTTCAGTTTTAGTTATACCTCAGAGTTTAACCGTTGGTTGTCTCCGAGGACGCATAAAACAAGTCGTCTCTTCTTATCTTTCACTCTCGCCACCATGCGGCGCTGAAGCAATTTATTTTTGAGTTTGCGTAATAGATCATCAGACGATACGTTGCCACCCTCACTTCATAAGTGCTCACCAAACAAAGTGCGACTGAAGTCCTTATTTGGCATCAAGTGTCGACTTAAGTGCGGAAGATGTGTGACAAATTTG
Source organism: Strigamia crassipes (assembly GCA_034683725.1). NCBI lineage: Eukaryota > Metazoa > Arthropoda > Chilopoda > Geophilomorpha > Linotaeniidae > Strigamia > Strigamia crassipes. Next base: position 26,480 of record JAQFXT010000087.1, read on the forward strand.
GGTGTTGGTTGTTCTAAATTCGTTGAGTTGTAACTAATTGACTAACTTCACCAGAAGAAATCGTCGTTTGCTTTGTTTGTTGAATTATTATTCTAAAGGCTTGGGAATGGCCATTTAAATTTATGGGTTCGTGCCTACCCTAGCGCCACTGTGAATGTGAGTGCAATTTGAATTAGTCTAAAGGTAGGATGTCGTTATTTCACCACATTTATACCGTTCGGCAGAACATGTTAAAGGCTTTATTTTTTCTGATAGCGGATTGGAACTTCTTTTGATGGGCGAAAACCAGTTAAATTTCACGCATGATGTATTGGGGCATAAAAATGGCTGAAAATACAGTTAACACTTTGGATGGTTTTTTTTTCTTTTTTTTTTGTCCGTTGCTATAAATTTTTTTCTTCAAATTTATGACTGTTCTTTGAAGGTTGCATCCTCAATTGGTTGTGGTTGTAAACTTCTTTTCTTTACATCTATCGATGATGGTTTTTGATTACGCATGGACTATTGCCAGATATTTTTTTTCTTTCAAAATTAATTGAAAAGGGGTATTAAGTGTCACCGCATTGTTCACAACTGATTTTTTTTTGTATTTTTTATTATCTCGTCAATCGTCATCACTTTACTCACTTAGAAGCATGGTGAATAAGTGGAGTGACTGAACGGCCATTGTGGTTGTGTACACAATGCCGGGGGATAGCCAATCTTGTGCAGGCTAAGATTTTGGATTTCAAAATCTTAGAAATTCTAGAAATCTTAGAAATTGTTGCGGATATTGTAGCAAAATCTGTAAAAAAAAATTTCAAATCCACAGCAGATGCCTGAAATCTTTTGCAAATCTCTGAAATCTCGCGTAGGATTTCAAAATCTCGTATGCGATTTTTGCGATTGGCCACCTCTCGGGCCACATGGAATGTTAATGCTAACCTCAGCCACATTTAACAAAAAATACAATATATTATTTTGTTGAGTTTATATTTCATTATTTTATTAAATAAATAAATAAATAAATAATTTTGGTAATATTTGCCAGTTGCGAGCCGGTGGTGAAAACGTGAACTACTATGCACGAGAAACTTTTTCTTTTTTTTTTAAATGGCGGTTTTGTTTGGTCAGTATGGTCAGAATGCTTCGAAGTTTTAAACATAATTTGATTGACTGAATGGAGTCGTCTATAGTATTTATTTTGTATTTAAACCAGAAGTAATGTAATTTTAATATGACGGTTCATTTAACACATCTAATACGTGGACTGTCGAATTCGCAGTAAGTACGCACTAATCAGGTGGCAAAGTGGTGCATATATCAGCCCCCGATATGAGCAGTAAATATTCAACGGAATTTTTCATAATGTTCGCCGTTAGTCGATATTTGCTGATTTTAATTTCGCATTTTACCAACGTATTGCTCTTGTTCTATCGTAATAATCCGGGATAATCGCACGGCACTAATCGAATTTCAAAAAGTAAAATCCCATCGGACAGTCACGTGTTTAGTAATTTTATACGCCTTGACATTGGTCTTCTCTAAATTGAGAAATTTGTCTTGCTTGGTATTACTATTTGATGAAGTTACGTAACGCAGCCCATTTTGTTATTGATATTGAATATTTAATCAGAATTTATTACAATTTTGTGTTCGTGATTTAATATTCAGCTTGTAGTTTCATAATTTGCTGAGTCTTTGATGGATTCAATTTGCATTTGCATGCAGAAGCAGAAGACCAACTATCTTCACAGTGACCAGTAATAAACTCGTGCTTCGTGACTGGACGTAGAAAGCGCTGACTGACAAACGAATATTCAAAATGTGCTTTGCCAGTTTTTTTCGACGATGAATTATTTATTATTTATGAGATTTACTGCTTCTGGTGTGGTTTTTACTTTCGCAATTTTAAATTAAGTATGTAAGTATGATAAGTTGGAATTGATTTTTTTTCTATGACAGTAGCGGTTTCATAGATGTAATAATAAAAGGAAACAAATGTGATATAAAATAGGCAAAAGTTGTCGATGTTTATAGTCTTTGGTGATCGTTTGGAGGCGCTTTACTTTGCTTGGTGCATTTCACTGCTCCTGCTGTGGTGCCGTTTGAGGGGGGTTGGAGGACAGCGAAATGGGAGGCGAAGCATGATTGGATGTTGTCGCTTGGCTTCCTTTCGCCGGGGAGAGAAAACTTCTCTGCAGTGTCGCGAAGACGCGCGTGCTGCATTCCACAGTACTTATTACCACAAGACGTAGAAACAGCACTTTTTTTTCTATTAGTTGAAAGAAGTGTCTCGGGTAAAATGAAGACATTCGTAATGATTACTTACAGAGTAAATTATGTTTTTTTTTTTTTTTTTTTAAAGATAATCTTGAAGCCATTTAAGTATTATGTTGTTTTGGATGTGGACAAATGAAATAAGAACCGGCTTGGCATTGTACAATTTCCTTTCGTGGTTGTTTTGAAATGAAAAATTGAACACGAAAAAAAAGAAATGTTGCAAGAACGAATAATTTGTTTACTCTTGTATCTTGGTAACAATAATGTCCTTGTACATTTGTTGCGTACGCGCAGAGATAAATATAGTTTTGAATCAAGGACAACGGGCAGTATTTGCAATTTTGAATATAACGATTTTCTTTTTATGTAATAGAATTTATTTATTTATCTTATTTTTATTTTTTATTATTTTATTGTAGATCATATCAACGTGAACGGAGAGACTCGTGGACCTTACTTCGTGACCGAACCGCCTAATCATGTGGAGTTCTCTAACGAAACTGGCGTGAGCATTAACTGCACAGCTCACGGTATCCCAGAACCACTGGTCACATGGGTACGGACGGATGGATCTCTTGTCAGCACAGTGCCATCTTTACGTCGCGTTATGGCCGACGGAAGTCTCGTTTTCCCACCTTTCAGCGCCGAGGAATATCGAGCGGAAGTTCATACTGCCACTTACAAATGTATGGCGTCCAACAAACTGGGGACCGTTGTAAGCCGTGATGTAAACGTCAAAGCAGGTAAGGAAAGGGAGAGATAAAAAACCCGTTGTTACTGGCTTAATGAAATCAAATTGACTGGCATAAATATTAGATTAAGGATATTACGGAGGATTGCTATTTTAAATTTGAGATGAGAATAATGCGATTTAAAGATTTAACGATGGTTTTAATACCTTCGCATGCTTTTGCTATTCACAATTAATTTGATTTGTGACAGAGAGCAAAATATGATCAAAATTATTCAAATATGTATGAATTGAAGTTGAATTGTGTTCTAATGCAAATAGAAACTTATAGAAGTGCACGGAGCGCTTGTGTTCAGGATCCCCGCAGTGTTCACACTGCATAAGTATTGCAGTTTCAGCAGTGTAAATTCCATCGAAAATCTGTGGCGGTCATAATTATTGCAGATTATACTGCAACAACAGACCTATCTATACAAAATATGATTGGATTTAATTTCCCATTGCGCTGAGAGAGCTAATTAAATGATCTCGTGCAGATGCATTAGTAATTGGAGGACTCAATACATTTGTTAATGCACTAGAAGTTGAAGTCGGTTTCTTGAGTTTGTTTTGGCAGCTTGAAAACGATATTATGTGTTGAAAATATTATATTATTCGATTAATTCGCTTTGTATGTTATCAGGGAAGTCATTTTCAGTTTTATTTATTTACGACTTGCAGCTGAAACCGATACACTTGTTGCTCAGTTTTTGCTGTTTACTGATTCTGAAAATATTTGTGACCACAATATATGCTGTGGCATCTTAATTTAAAAAGCAGTTTATTCGGAAGACCAAGTTTTCTTTTTTTTTTTTTTACCATTTTTACGGTGAAGTTTGTAAAGAAGGATAATAAACGCGGTGCAGTGGAACGGTCATTATCAACGTTGAATGATTTATACAGAGCCGTGTAATAGTCGGAGCCACTATTTTGACCAATCCCGAAGACGGTAAAGTTAGAAAATAGGCATTTGGGGAAAATTTAGGCTACTGTTTGCCATAAAAGTGCGGAAATTGAATTGTGAATAAGTCGTATATACCCTATAGCTATGGGTAATGTTTCTAGACTACGAGGTTGCGAGCAGTAAACAAAGAGGAAATCTAGCAAAAAGAAATTTTTTTTATGAATTTTTTACGTTGATGGAAAACAAAAAAAGAGAATTTTAAACTCCTTGTGGGAATTTTCATATACGAGTAAAAAAAAAGTAAGAGAAAGAAAGTAGGGAAGAAGAGAAAAAGTCTAAGCGGTAAGGCAGAATGATTAGGGTGGAATTTTATATATGCATTAGTTAATGCATTTCATGTCTCTTGTGGACAAGTTTTGGCTTAAAAATCAATAGGAAGGTTCGTATTGCATGAAACAGTCTTAGTTTCTAGTGCAGTAATGAAAAATCTCGTCTTGTCTTACCTTTTTTGGTCCAAGATTTAGTTGCATCTAAAGGCAAATTGTGAAAAATGTCAAATCAATGTGATGCGATGACAAGAGACAAGCATTAAAGCATTTGCATTGGTCTTTTTTGAAAGAAAATAAAAAAGAGAAAGGCAAGAGGGAGAGATTTTTCTTTTTCTTTTAGCTATATCTTGATTCTGACAAGATGTCAAGATAAATATTGTCTCGCATTTCAAATTTTCTAACACATTTTTGAAGAAAAAGTGGTTCCACTCTTTAATATTTGTGCCTTGTTTTTTATTTTTTCAGATGTTAGTTGAGTTTAAATAAAATGTTTTGTATGCCATAATTGGCTGCATCGAAAGAAATGTTTTGAGTTACAGGTGAAATTTTGAAAATTTTGAAAATTAAAAAATATGCAGCTGATTTAAACCAGTAATGGTTTAGCTTTACAATACGTGATTTTGATATATCTGTTTGCATTCTTTTGTATGTGATGTTTTAATCTACTAGCTACTACTATTAAAAATTCAAAAACATGCCCCAGATAGAAAGTTTTAAAGCGAATTCTCTTACTTTTTAAAGTAATGGGGAAAAAATATATTAATTAGGTGATTAATGTACCAAAACATCTCTTCTAGAATGTCTTTTTTGCACTATGCTTAGAGGCCAATGGCAAGTTCTTTAACCTTGCACGCAAGGTTCGCGCTTAGCATTTTAGCATTTGGGTATGCAAATTGCTTTCTTCTTTCCATTTAACATTGGTATGTTCAAATTGTTTAAGCAAATACTTAAAGTTTGTTTGAATGAATTAAAACAAGTGAAATATAAGAAATAGGTGACTTATTTTTGAATGGTGTAATAATAATCTTACTACTACTACGAGCAGGCTTACAATATGCGCAACTGAGATCTGAAATACTGTTTAACTGAGCATGTTCAAATCACATCATTGTAAAGCGTCATGTTCTGAAATGAAAATGATGTTATCTATTTAAAACATTTAAGTGTATTAATTTTAACCAATTGGAACGAACGTAATCTTCAGATGTCATGGTTAAACAGTTTTTGTTGCATAAATCAAGTTACATTTGAAAGGGTGTCTATCAAAATAGTGCTTATTTTGATCATTTTATGCGAGGAAGTAAGCGATCAGTTTTTGATTCCATGTTAATTTTTCAATCAAACCACCAATATATTTGACAACGTGTAACAAGTTTTTTTAGAAAAACAATTTCAAGATTGCCAAACCGGTGTTCAAATGCTTAGCAAAAATTTTCATATAGCCATGTAAATGATGCGTGTTGATAATGGACAGCATTAGGCCATTATTAAATCACATAACTCTGATTTTCTGTCATTTTCTTTAATTATTTTTTAAATGGTAAATGTGCCAGTTGCGTTTTGAAAACTGTTTTTCTAGTGTAAAACAACCCAACCATTAAATTTAAAAAGATGTAGAGAAAAAGAAAAATCGTAAAAATAAAAAATTCTCCACATACAAATCGAGTTTATAAAGCACGAGAATACATAACAGATTTATGACCAAGTTGAAGAAAAATACAACCAGATCACGCTTTTTTTTCTTTTTCTATCCTTTTTTTTCCTCTCTTTTGGAAGCCTACCATGGCGTTGATTAAGTTTCCGGAGACAATTTGAAAAATAGTAGCTGTCTTTTCAGTGTGCGTGGACTGGTTGAGAAAGAGTAAAAGCGTAGAAAATTCTTTCATTTACCTGCTTTGTCCAATGCTTTGAAAAAAGAAATATGGAAGCAAAAAAAATATGAGCCTGGATTTATGAGTGAGTTATGGTTTTACCAGCTCTAAACTAGTGAAAATGCGTGCGAAAATATTTTGACACATGAAAGCAGAAAATTAAGACAAAATGAACATATATTTTTCTAAATTTATCTTTTATAAGTTTGATGAAAGGCATATGTAGAGAAGGTCATTGGATCCTTTTGTGCAAACGTATAATACGAAACAGTTTTGGCATTATTAAATTATTCAACAAGACCGATGTGGTTTTCAACTGTAATAATGTTGCTGGCCATGTGAGTAAACTGTAATTTCGTTGCTGATGCAGCAAATGCATAATTATCTTGTCAATAAAGTAATTTAATGCTTCAGAGAAATTGTAGCAAATTAGTAGAGGACAATATCGTTATTGCGCAGCCGCAGTGTAAGGATTAAATCCCTAGTTCTCGTGGAATTGTAAATAAGTAGCTCGATTACGATTTCACTGTTCAAACTGCTTTTTAATAACAGTGATGTGTTTTAGTAGATAGATTTTAATCTGAAAGCTAATAAACAGATTTGACTCTATAGTCTATGTGGATTGGATAGGCAATTATAAATGCTGCTTGCTCGAAACATGGCGATGTAATGACTAAAAGTTGAGTTGGAAATAAATCATGGCCGTATTTAGATTTTTTTATTTTTTTATTTATTGGATCGGTAATTTACTTTGTTTCTATTACATTTGCCTGATATTTTAAATGGATGTTGTTGATTTTGGATTGTTTGTGTTTACTACACTCGACAAACTGAAGACAAACTCAGCGACTTGTGAGATAGCTATTTTGTGATCCGTAGGTCCGTGAGGGACGACATGGTGACGGTTGGGTTCTTTCGGTCTGCAGATTTGCATTTCTCTATTTGCCAGTTTCCAAGCATCTGCGGGTCAAGGTGCTGAATGTGTCTTGAGCTTTTTAAAACAGAGTATCGATATGGTAATACCTTGGGATTTCGTGTGCTAGATAAGTTTGCACTTTTTAGAAATATTGCTAAAATAAGATATTCAAGTTAAACAGTTAGTTTGATGATTCATTCGTTTTGTGGCTTAGTTAATTTTGTCACTATATTGTAAACATCTCTTTAATTATTGCGGAATGCTGTACTTTTCGACATAAATTAAGCTTGGTTTGAATTATGCCGTACTGAAGTTTACCGCAATACTTTAAACTGCACTGCGTACGAAATCATTTAATTGGAAAATATTATTTTAATTTAAATGCAAAGTTTTAAGTAGAGCTGCATTCAGAAAGGGATTTAGGAGCTACTAAATACATTTACTTGATAGTAATTGCACATTATAGTTTGTAAGTTACTCTGAAATTTATATTAAACTGGTTTAATTTACTCAGTGAAAATAGTAGTGTTAAAAATAAATTTATATACTTACGCTTATTGAGTTATAACAGTGTCGTCGATAAGTTCTCGGTGAACTAATGCGCTTATTTAATAATAAACTTAGCACTGTTATCTTTTGAATTCGCCAATTCCCGATGGATATTTTTATCGCCAGCAGATTTGTTTGATTGGCGTCATGCATTGTTCTTTCCATTTATGGCCCTATAAAAGCACAGATATACAGAGTCATACGACACTAATTTTTCGAGGTAATTTCTGAACTGCAACACTGGTAAAGAGTTATGTATGATTAAACCCATTTTAGTATTTTTCGCACAGAATCGCTTTTTTACTTATTCAACTAAATTATGTTGGTGCATTGCGTAAATATGTAGTTTTGCCTTTGAATTATCTATTTAGAGAATAGAAGTCGCCGCTTTAAACTGGCAATCCATATGCAAATTTAAGGAATCTTTGTAGAACATGAAGTTCATAACTTGATATTAGTACGTGAAAAATAGGCTAGGAGAAGAATTTGCGAATTTGCATTTGGCATTCAGTGTCTTAAGTGTGCTGTAATTCGTTTGCTTATTGCTGAGAATGCACATCTGTTTCGCAAAGAGACTTTCATGGCAAATAACAGGTTGAAGGGACGTGCCTAGAGTTTGGGTTGTGTTGCATGTGCGGTCTGTGCATTAAACAAGTCCAGATGCGATGCGTAAAAAAAGAATGTTTTTTTTTTTTTGGTTTGAATTGCACAACCAAAATAAAGCACAGCTACCACATTTAAAAACAAAAGGTCGTCGTTGGATTTGTGTGTTTATTTTATGACAGTATCTAAGCATATGTACTTATTGGTCATACATTCTGTTGTGGCTATAAATCAATTTGGTTTTGTTTACTTTTCAGTCCTCTCTCAACACTACGAAATCCAGGTGCACGATGTTCACGTCGTCAAAGGAAACACAGCTGTCTTCAAGTGCATCATTCCCAAGGCTATGGAAGGGTTTGTCACAGTTGTCTCGTGGATACGAAATTCTTTCCTCGAGATTCAACCCAAGTCACTTCTAGATGGTTAGTACTCAAATTTTTTTATTTTTTTATTTTTTTTTTAAAATTAATTTTCTTACCTCGCCACTCAATCACGAATCAAGTATGCTAATGAAATGTTAAATTCTCTGAAGTAATTAAGTAGAAATGAAATGCAAAACTGTCAGTTGAAGGATGCTGCATCATCACCATTTTTTAACGTATAAAATATGGAAATAGTGAAACGAATTAAAAATGAGACTATAGGCCTTGTTCATTAGTATAATTATGTGTGAGGAGAAGATTCTCGTTAGTGCAATGGTAGGATCAGGTGCAATTATTTGCTCAAAGGCCTTCATCACATCATTCCCAGCAGGGAGAAGAAGAAACTCCATTTTACTCACACACAAGGGCAAATCATTCTGAGTACAGGTGATTTACATTGTTTTATTTGGGTTTCGTTCTGCTCGTGGCAACGGAGGAAATTAAAAATGGAAAAGTTGTTATGGCCTAGAGAAGTTGGAAGTTGTAGTTATTTGAGTTGTTTGCACACTATTAGCGTTAGAGAACACAGGTCACTTTAATATGTCCTCTTTTTCGGTCGTGAGCTCATGTCGGAATGCAGATTATTACGTTTTCTTGTAATCTCATTACTTTTTTAATTGTTTTGTTTAATTATTCTACTTATTTTTTCTTGATCGCTAAGAACGTGCAAAGTTTGCACGAGCTGATTGTTTAATTATACGAGGTTCTAAAAAGAGGTAAACAAGGCTATAAGGTTTTTATTTTAAAGGGAGATTGGTTTCATTAGTGTAGGTGTGATAACTCTTCAGTGATTGGCTTAAAAGTTTAGCTTTTATTCTTTTTTTGAAAATACACTTGAGTGATCAATGATTCGTGTATTTGAATTTTCAATTTTGATTAAAGTTAAAGCGCTTTTTTTGAACGATTTTGCATTTAAGGTGGAATAAAGGGAGGTACAAAGACATTCCAACGGCTCCCGGGATATTTTATTAGAAAAGATAGAAGCTAAACTTGTGGAGTGTTGGTGCGTGCTAATTAGATTGGAAAAGTGGTGAAGCATTGGCTGAGGGATGCAGGATTCTTGTGATGTCGTCAGTCATGAATTCTTGGGGTCGTGAGCACCCTACGAGTTACTGATATGCCGTCTCACAGGTAATTGGATCATCAACCAGCTTAAGTTTAAAAAATTTCAGACATCCCTTTTATTTCTTTGGCCTTTCAATATTCAATGACTTTCTTATCCAATTTAATTTGTAACAAACCTTTATTAAATCGATAAGAATTACATTAACGCTTTTTGTTTCTTGATTTATTATAATAATATTGGGATTTTTCCTCGACGCGGCAAAATATTATTGTCGTGAAATTTGTAAGCTGAACACTTGTGAGTTAGATGAATAAAACAGGATGGACTGCATTAAGTTGGCATTTGGAGCCGCCTCGGTCCAGTCAAGTGTGGCTGTGAATCAAAGGAGTTCATCAAGTGTGCAGCAAGAAATCCAGTAAAACACCCCCTTAAAGTGTAGGCGCTGATAGCCCCGAGAGGCGCAGAGGCCAGTCACGATTACTCGGCAGGAAGTGTTTTCTGGGACTCATCCAAGTCTTGCTTTTCCTCGAGAAAGATCGAATCTCTTACGATGCAGTTGTAAAAGCGAGAAAAGAGGGGAAAGAGGGAAAAGTTGTCGAGGTTCTGGAAGATCAACACTTGTCTGTCTTGATTTTATCTACGCCCAACTTCCGCTTTATTTATTTATAAAACTGATTTAAAAAACAATATTTGTATGCAGTATTAGGCTAATGTGCGGTTTATATTTCCAAAGAGGTTGAAACAAACGACACTAAAAATGCATAATTGTGCTGCATTTTGTGGAGCTCTTTTTTTTTTTTTTTTTTTTTAAAGATTTTTGATTTTTTGAATATTAAGTTTTTTCTTCTAAATGTTCATTTTTGATTGAGTTTTCCATTTTTTAAAAATAAATAAATAAATAAATTACAGTATTAAAATGAACAGGATTTTTGCTGGGAAAGTGTTCACACAAAAGTTGGAGCCACAAGTTATGTGTGTGTTTACATGAAAGTTTGCGCTAGAAGTGACATGTTTGTTTACATGTACTTCATTAAGAAATTTAAAGCGTAATTATTTACAGCGCTCTTAATTTTCAGGAGACATTTTAATTTAAAAGAAAGAAAAAGTAAAACAAACAAAGCATAAAAACGAAGTGTGTTTTCACTAAACGTGTGGCATCAAAATCTTGTTGCAGTCGATGGTTCTCTTTTCAATATGTCAGTACATCATTACGATCTTTTTCTCCTTTATTCGGCTTTGCCTCTGGCTATTGAGTATGAGTAAAGAATTTTCATTTAACAGAAGAGCGAAGAACTGCCATTGCTATGACAACAAGATTGTGAGGAGGCAATTTCGTGCTTGCTTTGGGAAGTCTAAATTTAGCCGCCGCCTGTTTATGGCTTAGCTAATGAGTAACTTTAGAGTAAAAAGGAATTAGTTTTATTAAATTTTACAGAATGAGTTTGGTGCAAAATGTTTTAAAAGTAAATATTTCGCCCGTTAAACGTGTTGTAATTTATTGTTTTACTTGAGCTTGAAGAAGCCAACAGATGTCTTGAATGTGTGAGTGTATTATCAGAGAAACTTGCTCGGAGTGTTACCCATATTAAGCCTAATTCTACTTTAATTATCTTCATAAAACTTTGCTCATTAGCATTTGTCACAATCAGTCATAGGTGGAGAGGAGTAGCGAGACTACAAATTAGCCAGTGCACACACAGTTATTCTTTCTTCGCAGTTTCTGCAGTTGCAGGGGCGTGTAAAATGCTAAAGAATTTAGGAACTCGGAAGATGTTGGCAAGTTGCTAGATTTGCATGATTTTATAATTTACTTCATTAATTTGCGAGTTCATTTATTATAACTTGCTTGAAGAGAAAAAAATTTAAATTTGTTCGAATTGTTCATATTCATTTTTCTGCACTAATGAAGGGAAATTTATGTATACATTTTTTTAAAAAAGGAGAAAGAAAAGGCAAAATTAACTAAGATTTTTCAACTAATTTTATGCTTTAAAAAAATTGTTTTTTTTCCTTTTTTTTTTGGGTTGGTGTTGTCGCTGCGCAAAATTTGATGTTGGGTGGATGGCAAAGAATGAAAATTCTGAATTTATAAAGTTAATTAAATCCTCAAGAGAAATGGTACGTCTTGGGAAAAGCTATAGCTTTTTCTACATTTTTTTCTTCTCTTTTTGCAAATCAAAACAACGAATCTGATTTATGGTGATTGTGTAAAGAAGCGTCGATCAAAACGGTTTAATTTTTTTTATTTCTGAAACTTTAATTTAATTAGACATGATATTATTTTTGAAAAGGAAAGAAAAGACGGCAAAAACTTAGTTATAGTATTGCAATTTAATTTTGGAACTCGTAATTTTGTGTACTAATCAAAATGCCATACAAGCAAAGTTTAATTTGAATGTTTTCTTAAGATTGTTTCCTCGTTGCTGGGATATCATAACGCTAATATGATTACACGCAACAGTAAAGAATTTTTCGTTTAGGATACGTTTTTCTAAACATGTCGAAAGCAATTTCCGTAAAACTCGAATTGACGTCATTCCAATGCGGGATATTCATCCATGGGCAACCACGACGTCCTTGAAAATAGGCAAAGGGAAATGAAATTTGTTGGCGTCAAATCCCTTTAAGCATTGAAGCTCGAGATGGCGGTGCTGGAAGCTCATTTGGCTGCGATCCATGCTTTTATTAAATGCTGAGCTAATCGCCCCTGCTGCTGCTGTGAAGAATCCTTCCTTGCTTGTGACATTGATGAGAAAATGAAAATAATCGATGCATGTAATGACCATAACTGGCTGGATGTTATCTGCAAAGCAGTGCCGCCTATGGGCTAGTTGCCAACTAACTCACTACTGGCCGCTCTCTTTCTCCTCACTTTCATTCACTCTGTGACAATTGGATTACGGACAACTGTTTACCTCTTATCTTTTAAATTGTTATGCACTAGGCAAGTCGAATATTAAATTGGCATTACATTTGATGCCGGATTATTTTGATTAACTTACCTTTACCTAAAGGTTTTATTGATAAGGATTGATGTAATTGAAATGAATAATCACTCGGATGGATAGAGGTAAACTAAGTGGAATAATAGTGAAACATGTTCAGTTATGAATTAGTTGTAATTCTAATACTGGGTGTGGCTTTTTTGGTGATTAATGCCGGGATGAGTAGGTACTAACTAAAATTTGTTTTACACGTGTAGTGATAGGTAAATGACCATTTATTGTGGAAATAACTTAGATTTACTTGCTACATTGAATGGGCCTTTTACACTAGATGAGAGCGACTTATTTTCTGGCACTGTTACAAATTGAAATTTTTTCCATTCCCTTCTTTGAGGTGACAAGTAAGCTGAAATCGAAAATCTGGGATTGTTGCAAGGCAGAGGAGAAAGACAATTAACTTAGAACGAACCATTCAATTTGCGAGTTTAAAAGTCGATAAACCATTTGATTTTCAAATAACTTTTCATTTCTCTAACACTAGAAGTTGAAGTTTCAGCATATTAATTGATTGATGTTTAAACTGAAACATTATTTTTCTGTATTCATCAGTGTTGTCAATAAAACGTTGTTTCTAAATGATTTTTAAATGACATAAATTTTCTCTGCACTAAAAGTGTAGTCTGACTTGAATCACTGCCAAAACTGAATTTGTTTTTTTATTTTCTTGACAAGTTACAAAACTAAAGATTCCAAGTTATGATCACTGTCACATACAGTTACAGTTCTTCCATTTGTGTGTACGTATGCTTATTTGTCATCAAAACGTCTCGTTGTGGTTAATTAATATTTTTTTTAGAGTTTATAATAAATTACTAAATTAACTTGCAGGTAATAAGCAAAAAAAAAAAAAGTAATTTAATATTATTTTTAGTCATTACTGTGAGACATCATTTATTTGTCGCTACTTAAAACCACCTGAGAAATTCAGCAAATTTATATTGATGATGACTTCTGTGTGCTAGAAATATGCATTAGTGTAAGTGTGGGCGTAGTAGGTAAAGTGAAGCGGTGTTTTAACAAATGCTAAACAGTTTTGACTCAGTCGGCAAACAGTTATTTACAAGTATATACTTGTACAGTCGATCGACTAGGGGCGGTAAGAAACGAGCCAATGAAAATTTTAGGTGCGTAATTTTCTCATTGAAAACATAGATGATTTAAAAATGTGGATCGTAGGCTGAGTGGGAATTTTAATTAAAACAACAAACTCATTTGGAAGGGTGTATAAATTGAGGAACTGGCTGGTGGTGGAGAGGATACAAAGAAAAAGAAGTGGATTTAACAAAAGACAACGCTTCTGTCTTTCGACGAAGAGGCGCGTGTGGCATGGCGGCTGAAATAGAGGTTAGACAAAGCTTTTGTTTTGCTCGGTAATGAAATTCACCAAATTCTGGGATGTAACCGACTGCATTTAGAGTGACACGTACATCTTTAACGAGGAAAAGTAAAGTAAGGAAATATTTGGTCACGGAGCCACACCCATTTCGCACTCGCGTCGAGTAAGGAGGGAAAAGTAATTATTAGAGTGTGCTTGATTTGTTAATTTAAAAGCTTGTCAAAGTAGTGATAATTGATAAGTAGGCATGGCTGTGATGGAGATTTTATTAAAAAGTTGTGCGGGAAAGTTAATTGAAATGCTGAATTGTGCACAAAATGAGACTCGCTTTTCAAAATCTAAGCGAAATATGAATGATTCATTTCGAATTGTGTGATTTTTATTGTAGTGTTTCCTTAAGGTATTTTTTTTCCTTTCATCAGCACATCATTATTTGCGTCTTATTAAGTTTGTGTGGCAGCCTGTATGTGTAAGGATTAGGAGACGAGCCGTGAACTTAAGCTGTGAGGTTCAATAATTCTTTGCTGAGTTGTTGGATGACACTGATACTTAATATCGACATATTGCTTGTCTTGTCGTATGGTGATATTATCTTAGAGGAAAGATTTTGGGTGAATAATTTATTTTTTCTCTTCTGCTTCTTTATTTAATCGTGAGAAAAAAAAAATGCGAGGCAGTTCAACAAATCTGGGTGGATCTAGTGAAATTTAATATATTTACGAACAATGTGTTCAATTTAGAGTTGAATTATTACATATTTTTGTTTCGTTGTGAAATAAGTTGCACGTCTGTGTGCATTTCGGAGGAAGCGATATTTTAGATGGTTAGACGGAGGAAAATCGTTGTCTGGAAAGTGGATAATGTTTCGTTGCGTTTTTATCGCGGAGAAAAACCAATAGTTGACATTTCCGGTCTAGAAATGTTTTTGCTTTACTTTAAAAAAAAATTCTTTTGTTACTAAGTATGACTCTTGCTCGCGGAAACAACTCACTCACAGCTTATTACTTTCACATGAAAACATGTAGATGTACATTTTGCTTGAATGGTTAAATCTGTTGGTTAAATTGTTGCTTAAGGAAGGATTTGAAGAAAATTTTGACAGCTGGTTCATGTTTTGTAATTTTTTGACTTTTTTGACTTTAATTTCTTGAAAGCATGAATGCTTTCAAGACTGACCGTGTGAGATATGAGGTCAGGGCCCAGCACGTATTAGTACTTTACTGTATTTTTTCCGTTTTGCTTATACATGTTTAATCTAAATATTAATAGCATTTTGGAATGTGAGGTAGTTGGGTGTAATCGTTCTGTTTTACATCTGAAAGAAATTGGGAAATTTATTGATTTGTCATGACTTCTGCCATGCGCATTTAAACTCAAAAAACCTTTTTTTAAATGCAATTTTAACGTTTTAACGCTTTAATATATTGCCGTTTATTCTCATTGCTCCTTCTTTTGCTGAAGGTATAAATTTGCAGCCAAATACCAGTAGATCATTTCCAGTCGGGGTGACTTGGTTGGTCTTGGTCAATATTTGGAAAGTCCACTATAAATGGTGCTTGGTGTAAATTTATAGGTTTTTTTTCTCTACTAAAATATTAAAGAACTGTTTTCAAACTTTCGGTTTTAATTTATTTATAATTTCAACCAAGAAATGCAGACGAAAGTAAAAGAAAATTTAAAAAAAGAAATTGTATGATGTTTGTTTGTATTTTTTTTTTTTTTTTTTTTTTCCCTCGGAAGTAAAATGAGGTAGAGAAAAAGCATTCAGTTTCTTCTAGATGGAAGTCGACTTTTTGCTTTCAAGTGATGGCTTCTTTCCTGGGGCTTGTGCTCTAGTAGAAAATGAAAACTTGATCTGTTTTCTTCTCTGGTTGGTTCAGCGAGCCGTGCGCTAGGTGTGTGATTTCCTATTTATCCAAGAAGCGATCAAAATGCTTGACTGAGCAAAATAATGGGGATGAAAAAGGAAAGAAAAAAAGCATGCCGAAATAAGGAAAACGATGCGGTGCTTTTTTAAAAACATATCTCACTAGATTTGAGTGAGTTATTTTTATTGAATTTCGAAATGGAGGCAGATTCATCTCTTGAAGTGGAGTTTTTTTTCGAAAAGAATAAAAAGAAATTGAGGGGGAAAAGGTGTATTGCGGAACGGGATAAATAGCTGACAAGTAAGATAGAAGAAACTATTCCGGTACGGCTTGGGAAGTATAAAGTCGAATTTAGGGTAAACGATAATGTTATAAAATAAAGTGTAATTGAAAATGCACGACGACACACTTTTAGCGTTAATGAAATTAAAGTGTTCGTTGCACTTTGCTGTCAAGTCACACTTCGAAATGTCGATTGCGCATTTGCAAATATGCAACTCACTTTCTAAATACGTGTTATGGTTTGAAATTATTTATTTACCGTTTATTCTAATGTCAACAGCAAGAAAACAAAGAGGAAGAATCGTTATCTAGTTTGATTATCTAGTAAAAATCTACTTTTCCTCTTTATTTTCCTCAGTTCTTTCACTTGAGTTTGATGAGCTTTTTCTTGTAATTGTGTTGGAAAGGAGAGGTAGGTCATTAACCTATTTCCGTTTGATTACACAAGGAAGAAACTTCCCGAGTGTGTTAAGGAGAAGAGAAGTTTTTATCTTTTTTTTTTTAATGGCAAAGTGGCGGAAGGCCTTTTGTTTAGTGTTAGTAATAGCCCCATAACGGAAACTGGAATGGGTTAAATCACGGAATCATAAATTATCACAAAAAGGTTTTAGGATTGTGTTAAAAAAAATTGATTTCTTTGATTATTATTTTTTTTTTAAAAACTGAAATTTCATTTAAAGGTTTTTATTATTATTAATTTTTAATTAATAATTATAATCACATTATTTTTTGCTCATAAATTTCGTACTAAATGACTGTTGAAGGTTGTTTTTCTTTTCTTTTCTTTTCTTTTTCCTGGTTAATGATTGTCCAAATGAAATGTCAATATGTCTATTAGTGGCTTTGTTTTTTGGCTGCACATTACTACCAAAATGACTTCTCATTTGACTTTTATTTTATAAACACTTCCCACAACATGTAAAGCTAATGGTCTTGGAACAAAGGTCGAACATTATAATCACATAAATTTTACATGAACAAAAAGACGTTGCAAGTGCGGCGTTCGCTTTCTCTTGATTCGGTTTAGGTATTCTCCACTGACGTTAATTACACGCTTTCTTGATCTTTTCTAAATCTTGGGTTTTTTTTTTCTTTTCGTATATCTTATTTCTCTTATTTATAAATTTTAATTATTTAATGAGTTTACTATAAAAAAAAAAAGTTTCCTCGTAAGAGATTAATTAAGTTAAAGTGGAATTTGATTGCTTTTCTTTTTTTCCCCCCTTTTTCTTTTTACTTTCCAACTCTTTTTGCTTATTTCTTTAAGACTTAAAAGTTACAATTGGCTACTACAGGAAAGGAAAAAAGGTGCATTGATCTTGTGGGCCCATTGGATTTGATCTCTTTCTTCTAATTGATTCTTTCTTATGGTCTCAGGGGCAATTGAAAAGTGCCCGCTCAGCTGCAGTGCCCTGACAACAGAAAAGCACACCCTGAAAATGGCTTACGCTGCAACACACGCACCAACCAAGTCAAACATTAAACTTGCTACACTTAGTTACCGTTTGACATTTGTCATTTGTAATCTGCTCGGTTTGTTTTAGATCTTTAAAAGCTTTCTTTGTGAACAGGTAGGAGCAAAATTTATACATACATATGTGATTATATTGAAATGAAATGAATGAATATTTAGTGAGGTTTGTAAATTGAAATTGAATCAATTAATTGTAAATATTGAAGTAATGGTAAAGCAGAAGGGGTGATTATTTAATTACAAAATTAAAGGCTGAACTTCAAATTCGATTTTAATTATGAATATCAGGTCAGGCCTACTCCGCGCGCCTCTACTCCGCGCTATTTTGGTTCCAATTCCGCGCCGTCCCAATTCCGCGTGGCAATTAAATTAATTAAGTTTTCAAATAAAATTGGGTTTCATTTCTGCGCCGGTCTCTAGCGCGACAATGGGCGTATCGGTCCCAATTCCGCGCCGGCCGGTATTGCGGTTTCATTTCCGCAGCGGATTAGGTAGTGGCCCATGAATATTCTATTGATATTTTGCAAAATCGATATGCAAAGAACCACATGGTGATAGTTGGCTAATTATCAAATCATTTGCTATAACGAAATGTCACGTAAATTTAAAAAGTATTGCATTTTTTGTTGTTTTAATGGAAATTAAAATGTTTCGATTGTCATGCCAGAATGTTGAGCTGAAGTGGAGACAATAAATTGGTTTTTTTTTATCCAATTTTTTCCCCCACATTTATCTTCTATTTCACGATTGAAATGTTGTTTCATTTTCATACAAAATTGGAAATCACTGCCTCAGCACACTTGAGAGCTCCAAAGGGAATTTAAAGTTCTTTGTGTTACTGATAATTAAATCATAACATCGTCGAAGTTATTTTTAACGTCTAGCAGAAAATGAATGCTGCTTTGATTGTATAGTTTAAAAATAGAAGTATAGGGAAAATAGTAACTTGATTTCATTTTCGTAATAAAAGAAATAAGACAGATTTATAAAAAATGTAATTGGTACTTGTCAAGTAGTTAGAATATTGAAAAGCTAATAAATTGAATAATCTGTTTGGAATTAAAAATTGAATAGTGCTAAAAAGTATCCAGTATGTCATAGTTTTGCAGGTGTTAACTAAGCAAAGATACATCATGTTGACATAAAAAATAAAAACTTATTTCGTTTTTATTTATTTTATTTATTTGTATCTCTTTTTCGTGATAAGAACAGAAAACCAGCAAAATAAATAAGAAAAAGTTGGTGAGCAGTTTTTGCTCATTTTTTTCTTTTCATTTTACTGGAGCAGAAAATAAAGAAAGGAAAAAAGAATTTAACTTGCTTTGTAGGCAGTGAACTTTGCCGATCCTCTTGTGGGGAAACCGTACACAATAAGAAGTTTTTCTTGGAAGAAAACTGCTGAAACTGATGTGTAGGTTTGTTGATAAAATTTACTATTTTTTTTTTTTTTTGAAAATGTCCAAAGGTTTTATTGTAACTGACTTTTTTGTTTGTCATTTGTATTTGTTAAGGTGTATGTAGACTGACGGTGGTGTTAAAAAGTGATGTTTGCTTTATTATATTTTATTTTTTATTAGATCGAGTTAGTTCAAATAAAAGTTTAAAATTCAATGGGTTGTAAGTTATCTTCAGCATTTCTGTGGTGTTGGGGAAATCATACGAAATGGCGAGTGTTGTCAAGAACAGAAAACAACGGCTGTCATTGAGGAAACGCAACATTTCATTTTCAATACCACGGTATTGACCGTAGAAGTGAATTTTACAGTAGCCATGGGCTCTTCATTCCGCTGTTTGAAGTGAATTTGAGGCTGAAACAAGATAACAAAGGATTCTTGTGGCTTCAATTTTCTAGTTGTTCGCTTTGCCGTCGGAATTTGGCACAAACAACTTCATTTTACATAGACCCTCTAAACCCTTATTACACCACCATTTCTCTTCTCAGCGCCCCCTTTTATGGAGGTCGAACAAAGCAACTTGTGTATTTTTTTCTGTAAGAATTACAGGACAGGAAAAAATGTAACGCCAACTTGTGCATGTCAAATAGCTTTTCTTGACAAGTTTCGAGGGACTTGAGATTCCAGGCTGAAATTGACATTAGCCAACTTTTTCGTTTTCAGACTCTGCCATGTTTTTTAATGTCGATTTTTAAGCGGACTCTTGCCATAGGTACTCAAAGAAAGTTTTTTTTTGAGTTTCATTTAAAAGGATCAATATAATTTTATCTCTGGCAGAGATCAACGTGTGGGCACTTTATGTGCAAAATTTAATTGGGTAGTCGATATTGAAAGTTGTTATCAATATAATATCAGGTGCATTTCCTTCCAATCGGGTTCGGGGGAGCGTTACGACTAGTTTAAGTTAAGTTGATATGCCATAAATATTGACTAGCATTTTTTATTCCGTTCCCTGTTTTATAGCTATTAGGTCCAGTACGATTACGTTTGACCATAAAAAAAAGCAAGCGAGTTTACGTGTGAGAACTGATAAGAGTTGAGCATAAATTTGTGAAAGTAGCTTTTTTTTTAATGAAAATATTTTAGCTCTACTTTTTCTACGGTGCACGAGTAAAGAAGATTAGAAATTTGCATTCGAGCTTTGACATTTTATTTACAAAGCACGATATGTTTATTTGTCGCAGAGGGAATCTTCTGGCTGATCAAATAACCAAACAGAAAGATATATATTTATACAGCTGAGATTTTCTGAATATAATTGGAGGGAAGATGCGAGTCCAACCGCGAGAGTAAAGCAAATATTACATACGTCATTGCGTTTGTCATTTCGATATAAAAATATTTACATTTTTTGAAAGCCAATTTATTTCTTGGATAAATAAATAAATAAATAAATAAATAAATAAATACTCCCGTCAAGTTCGCCAATAATTAATGGAATGGAATGGATCTTGCTTTTATTCTTATTTGCTTTGGTCCAACTGTTAGGAGTGCTGTTCTGCATATTATGTATGAATTCAGTTTGGTAGATAGATTCATCTTGGGAAATAAAAAATGATCTTAAAAGGAGTCTGCATTCTTAATAGCAGATAATACTGGTGCAGTACTCTTGATAGTGTGCCTAGGAGCAGTTGGTTTATTCTTACAGTGGTCTTGGAAGTTTAATGTCAAAGAAATAGATGATGCTTCGATTTTTTCTTTCAGTGAGATTATGCTATTGTTATTCGCTGCGGTCTCTGTTTGTTACCTTTAAGAAAGGATGAATTTTTGTTTGTTTATTGGTTTTTGTCATTTTTCTAATCTTACTGTGTGTTCGTACGAAAGTACCATAAAAGTTTTGTGTAACTTAGAACTTTTTGAGTTATTTATGAATTTATTATCCTGTTTATATTTTTAAATTTTGTGTTTATCTTTATCGTAGTGCTGCAAATCATTGTGTGTGTGTCAACAAAATCGGTTTTTCTTCCGTGTTCCATACTTCTGATTTTAATCATTTCAAGAGAAACGCTATACGAGTTGGTCTCTGAAATTTATTTTTAATTTGGTATTGTCAACAACATTTCCAATGAAGATTTGACAAAAAGATTAGAATATCTTATAATCAAAAAACCAACTTCGTTCTTGTTTATGTTTTATGGCACATGCGAGAAGAAAAGAAAAGATCAAAAAGTTTATAATTTTAGTGCAAGAGTTTCCAATGTATTTCACAATGTGTTTACCGTATTTTCATTTTTAAAAAGACATCAAAATGGCCGCCACGAAGCAATTTTTCTCGCAAACATTTCAGGTTGTTTTGAAATTAGAAACAGCAGCCACTAGATATAACTCGTTTTTTCATTTTGAAAGGTTTGTGATTTATTTTCGAATAGATTACTGCGTGGGTTTTCTTTTTCTTTTGATTTACATACGAAGAAAACCAATTGGAAAATGCATGTATTGTTTATTTTAGCTGTGATTTAAGCGCAGCGTTCAATGATATACAGTTTAATTACTAAAACTGTTCACCTATATACGTAAAAAAATAACACATGAATATCGAATGTAGGAAAATTATTTACCGTACTTGGTTTGGTTGTACAGGCAGAATGGATATTTTATACTTCTTTGGCCTGTGATTTCCTTATCTACTTTATTTTTTAATTAATAGGTTTCCAGTTTCAAAGAAGATATATTTAGTGATCAAATTTTAATGATTTACGCATATGTGCGCATTTAATTGACAGTTGGGTTGGAATTTTTCGAGCCTCAGAGCTTTGACATCAGGGGGATTATTGGCGCGAAGAATACAAGTAGATGGATTGTGCTTCCTATATTCGACAAATCGATCGGTTTCACATTTTCTAGTACAGACTACAGAGAGTAATGAAGTGCCAGCGCTTTTCGTTCTAAGCCCTGTTTAATAAGGGGCAATCAATACGTATATAAAAGCTTGCTGCAACTGCTTATAAACTTAATAGGCTTAAACTGTGTAGAGAAAAAAATTATCCGAAGATTGTGCATGGCGTTTCTCAAATAGAGGGTGTTTGATTTAGGGTTTTTGCATGCGAGTTTTTTTTTTTTTTTAGATATTTCTTTGTGCATCGGTCAATTATTTTGATTGATTTTGACGCGAGGTTTTACGCGGCGTGCAGATTTGCGCCGTGTATTTAGCTTGGGTTTTATTTGATGTTATATACTGTATATTTTTTTGTTTTTTGTCATTACTTTATTTTGGGTAAGTTTATTCAATGTAGAAAGGCGAAAATCTTTACAAGTGATTTGACTGACAGCAGAAAAGAGGATTACAAAACCGCCAACCAATCGATTTCTGTTTGAGTGATAAAATACAAAGAGAAGTGCCAATTGCATTACAATCGTGCGTCATTAGGTCTGAATATTTTTGGCATTTTCTGTAAAGAAAATGATTGGCGCTGAAAATTTGAATACTTAAACTGTTTAATCAGTTATTTGAAATTTGGTTTTTGCTGCCGTCATACTACATTGCAAGTGACAGTAAATTTGTACACTTTCCGATTTAGAATTGAAGTAAAAATAATGGGCGCAACTCATAGTAAAAGCATACCCGTTTAATCCTGGTTTCGTTTTACCATGTTTTTAGCTTCACAGGCTTGTAGATTTGTTTTCACTACCAAAAACAATGGGGAAAAAATCCTCAATTGGAAACTTTAGTTTCATTTCCACCCAGTGACAATTTATTTTTATTCTTTCTCCCTTTTGTACGATCGGATCGAACAAGTTCAAGCAATTATTCGCTGAATGTTGAGTGAAGCGTAAACGTGAAATTACATGTGCAAAACGGAAGTAAATTAGATTGTGGCGAAATAAGAGGACGGTAGAATGTTGTGTATGTTGACGTTGTACAGTGGATTTGATGTCACTTCCTTTGTCCTTACGATAATCGCGACGGAATTTCTGCACTTTGCCGAATCGTAAAATCTGTCTCTTTTATACGTGCTGTATATACGTGGTTATGTTGTAGGCACTTTCCTTCCCGTTATCTTGCCTTCTTCTTTTGTCCAGGTTAACAAGAGAAAATTGATTATTTTCTCCTATTTTTATGGTGCAGCAATAAGCCAGATGCTCTCTCTATTCAGTCGGCACTCTTTGGGATGACGTAATGCGTTCCGGCAAACCGAATTATCTTAGCCCGGCTGTTATTGGCAGACGTGTAACTGACACCCAGTGTTGCACACGTTTCCGTTACAATAACATCGTTACCGTTACAATAAGGTCGTTATCGTTACGTAACTGTAACGCTAACGCGTTACATAATGCTGCCAGCATAACTTAACGGTAATTAGTTACTTATTTAGCAGTAACAACCCGTTACTCGAACTTACGTTATCGTTACATTGCATCATGGTAAAAACACATAATTTTTGGACGTTTTTGATCATAAACGATCAATTTTTGGATGTTTTTGGCCCAAAACAAACAATTTCTACACATTTTTGGCCAAAACATACAATTTTGGAACTTTTTTGACCAAAAACAAATAATTTCTGGACTTTTTTAGCCAAAAACGAAAATATTTGGTACTTTTTGGCTAAAAACGAACAATTTCTAGACATTTTTGGCTAAAAACGAACAATTTCTAGACATTTTTGGCCAAACGGTAACGGTGACGTAGCAGTAACGAGATTCACAAATAAGTAACGATAACGAATGGTAACTAGTTTTATTTTGGCTAAATAATGGTAACGCTAACTAGTTGCCAAATTGCAGTTACGCATGCAACCCTGCTGACACCTATTGCTTGTTTAGAGTTTGAAATTAAATTGTATTTACGTGTTGTAGCAACTGACATCTTTCTTCCTGCCATTTAAACGAATTTATTGTTTGGTCTTACAATATTTATGTTGTTTTATTTTCTATATCAGTTGATACATTTTTAATGTTTTCTAAACAAATCAACAGAAATTAATTTTCGAAAGGAAATTGATTTTATTTTATTTATTTTTTCTCTTTCTTTTCTTTGCTGTTCAGCTTGTACTTTTACAGCTTTGAGTTTCAAAAGGTATTAAATTTTCATATTACCTTTTATAAATTATCGAAGTTATTAAACCTTCATAGCAGAGGGGGAAAAGAGAGAAAAATCTATTCCAATCCAGTAACTTTATTCGGCAAATCCCTTGCAAACTTACTTTAGCTTGCTTTTATATTGCGTCAGGTGCAGTTGAAGGCGGCTTGATGTGTGATGGCCGTGCTTTCAATTGCCACCAGTAAATTCGACCTCCTCCTTTTTAACGACTACGTCCCTTTGCTTCGGACAAGGAGTCATAATTCACCAGTTGCTATTGGCAACAACTGTCATGCCATACAGTACAGTGTAGCCATGCAAGCGAATGAAGAGCTGAACGTGATAAGCATTTCATTGCTTTGCGCACTTTTCTTGCATGGCGCAGTCAAAGAGAAGGCGTTATTAACCGCTCACTGCATTTTGCCTGCATCATGAAAGACGGCTACCTTTGGTCAGAACGAAAGGAATTTCAATCTTCTCCGCTTTTTCGCTACACTAAGGCTGCCGGTATGTATTCCAAACGGAGGATATTTTTGTGATTTGCGAAAAGGAGTATTTTTTATTTAACTGATAAAATATGTATAGTATTTAACAATAAATGACTGTAATTTTCTGCGCTTAAAAAATTTATTCTTGCCGCTGGATGAATTTTTAATACGGGAATACGGGAATGTATTTTTTGGATGAAAATTTAAAATAGTTTCTTTTTTTGTTACTCATCATATCTTAATGGTTTCATTTTCTTCAGACAAATATGATTCTTGCTTGTGCATTCGTACGACATAAAGTTATTGTTTGTTCGTTTAATTTTGTTTTTAATTATACATGTAAAAATATTGATTTTGGTGGAGAAATAAGTCATTTGTTGTTTTATTTTTGTGGCTGTTAAAATTGCCTTCGTGTAGTGGATGCGGTATCTGGTTGAATTTTTCATTACGTTTCCAATGTTCCACATTCGAATTCAATTTGTTCCTTTCTTCTCACCGTGGGAATTGGTTCCATCGGCAACGACCATCCAATAAGGTCACGACGGACCACATTATATCGGGCGGGTCTGCAAGAAATAATCGTTGCCGATAACACATTGTGAAATTCATTTCTTGTCTAGCACATGTGCTTTGGATGTGGACGGGTGCTGTTAGATTTATGTTTTGTCCACTCGCTTCTTGGCGTTGTGATCTGTGAAGAGTACGCCATTGGTTCTCAATGTGTAGGAGCCCGGAATAACTCGTTTTTCGAATGATGCTCCAAACAGCAGGGGGTCAACGTAATTGGTGTAATACTGTGACCAAACAGCTTTGCCACATCTCGTTTGACAGTGCAGTCAAGTTGAGTTATTTCTCACTTTATTCTTGTCCTTGCCTTCGTGACTTGTGGCTTTGGTCAACAGTTGAAGGCGGGCTTCGGGCTGTCAGCGCTTTACTTGATTATGATGAATAGTACTTGATAGGTTCAGATGGCACAACTTGTAAAGAAAAGTTTTGTGCTTCTTAACAATTATGAATTATTCTTGATGAGTGCGGTCTAGCTGGTCATGAAATTACGTATTAATTTCGAACGTGGAAAGTTATTGTGACAATTTAGTATAATGCGTAACTAAATGTAACTAAAAAACGTTGTATTAATATTGGTTATATTAATATTGGTTATATTAATATTTTCATGTTTTTCTCTTGCAGAAGATAAATACCTCATTCTTCTGAATGGAGATTTGCATATCCAAAGCACAGGGCCCGAAGATGACGGTGCCGTATTCCAATGCAAGACTAGAAATCGGTTGACTGGATCGATAAAAACGAGCATGACAGCAGCACGTCTAACTGTAATAGGTAAAGGAGATTTTGGAAGATTAAAAATGAAAAACGGAAATAACTAACTTCTCTTCTTTCCTTTGTTTTCAACAACATTTGCAGATTCCTTAGGCAGCATGTCACCCAAAATTATGGATACGAAAGATGTAGTGCGAGTAAAACAAGGAGAGACGGCAGTGTTACCTTGTGTGACTCAGGGAATCCCTGTACCTGTCACAACGTAAGTTTTTCGTAGTAAATCTTTTACTTCGCAGACCTAATAAAGCGAAGTTGTTGCGAAAGGAATATAATTTTCTTCACCTATCGTGCTATTAATCCGTGATGAACACGAACTGTCTGTTTAAATGACAAAATAAGTAATGAAGACAAATTAAGCCTTTCCGAAGTTGTTTGCTTTGCACTGACTTCTCTCTCTGCCCAGTGTTCCGTAAACAACTCTTCAGGATGATTGATTATTCTGTTCTGCCACGGTCAATACAAATTGCAAGTGGAATATAATGAGATGTCTTGAAAGAGAAATTGGCTAAGAAAAAAATTAAAGGATGGAAAAAGATTGAGCCTTGGTTTCCATTTGCCTTTAATCTGATTTTCTTAGTGCTTTTGCTTGTTTTTTCTTCTTCTGTGGCTGGATTCTTCGTCTGAAATGACAAAAACAGTTACGTGATGATCTCTATTGTTTTGGCGGGTGATTCAACAAAAACAATTGAATTTCTCTTTTTACTTCTCTGAAATTGTTACGTTGTTAAACACTGGTCCTTGGTTTTTTTAACTCATAACATCATTAGATTCTTTTTTCAGGTGCAATATGTTTGAAGTGATCTTCGTTTTTGCCTTGTGAATATTTAAAATCCATTAGTAGTAATGGCACTAATATTTTTGGACAAATTGGATTGCTTTTATTTTTTTTATCTGTCTATGTATTTTGTTTCCACTTACCTTTAAATGTGAAAACAAGGTTAATGGTATTCCGGCTCAAAGAAGAAGGAAAAGTTTTTTGACGAGGGGTATGGTAGGGGTATGGTAAAAAGATGCAATAAACGAAAATGTGTAGTTTTTAGAGACAAATTTAATTGCATAGCTAAAAGAGTTAGTGAAAGGGTGGCCAGTGTTTATAGTTGTGTGTGCAGGTGAAGTTGTCTTTTTGCTTTTATGACCAGTCGTTTGCATTAATTCGTCTCTTGTTTACGATTTTGCAACGACATGCCCCTGTGGATACGAGACTGCCAGTTCTGCTTCTCTTTACTCATAAATGGGGAGGAGTCGCGTGCCAAGAGTGTTTCGCCTTCAAATCACGGCTAGCTTTTATGCGAGCGCGTGCTCCTGAACTGTGGCACGGTTCCAGTTCATGTTGTTATTAAATTTGTTTTTGAATCACACATCATTATAGCAATATAGGAATGGAAAGAGAGGGAGGGAAAAATTTTCTCCACATTCTTTTCTTCTGCGTGAACGATGTTGACTCTTTATTATAGATTGATTTCTCATAAGGCTTTTTTATGCCGGTGGATAAACGGTTATGAACATCTTTTTGGTGGGGAAATTTTAAATTAGTTTGCGTTAATTTTGCATTGATTAAACCGTTTTTAAAGTTGAAATGTGGACGTGTTAAGTTTGTTAACGCCGTGTTTTATTCTTCGTTAATAGTTTGGGTTTTTTTTTTTAATGTTTGGTGTATTTTCAGATGGTTTGGTAAAGTGCATCACGAGCAGGTGCTTCCCCTGCATGTTGGAGCGAGGCTGCAGCAAACCAGTGGAGCTCTCATCATCAGTGACACGCGGTTGGCCGACAGCAGCGCATACATTTGTGTTGCCAATAATACCGGAGGAACTGACAGAGCTGAAACGGCGCTTACTGTTACTGGTAAATATTCAGCTGCTCATTACGCGCTGTAATATGTTCGCAATAGTCGCTTAGTAAGTCTCATAGTGCATTTACACCTGCGCAATTGCAAATAAAATTGCGAGTGATTGAAAAGTAGCTTTGATAGAAATCACTCACATCGTAGCGGCAATTACTTGTAAAATCGCGCACCTAAGTGTGATTTACACATGAATGCAACGCAGTGAAAAGGTTCTGCCATGCAAGCACGAGTGTAATGTGTTTGCATATTACTGCAACAGTTTGTAGCCAACTACCAATCAAAAACAAGAGCGTGGATTTAAATTTAGATCTTATTTTCAGACCCGGGGATCTGAGAGGGTTGAGGCGCTGAAAGTGAAATAATCAAAGCGCTCAAAAAGGATATATTTTTTGCTTCCTGAAAAAGGTTCATGTTTGCAGAATTTTTCATTTTGCTATGCGGTTTGAGCACCAAATCTCATCTCCGCTTGGGGCGCTGCAAACGCTCATACCGGCCCCGTTCATTTTTCTTGCACAATGGCCGAGTCTCTCCTCTGAGATTTTACATTTGCCTTACCTTGTTACTTCAAATTAATCTTTCGTCTGCTGCATTGTGGCCGGTGCGTAATAGCTAGTGATAATTGTTTTTTAAATTAAACTTAGGTTTTTAATAGCTCTGTTGACAACAAGTGAACAAGTGGTTTGACAAGCTCGACATTTTTATTTGGCCATTTCTTTCTTCGTTCGTATTATATGTTTTAAAAAAAAGTGGATTTTCGATGAGCGATTGGAAGAATAAGTTAGGAGCTGAATATTTCCCGATTTGATAACAGTGCTTAAAGTGTCATTGCTCCCTTTCTCATTTCCCTGTAATGGGTACTCAACATATATGTTCACATGATGATAAGTTGGGCGTAAAAGGAGTTACTTTTCAATTCAAATGTTGTCAATTTTCTTCACGGCTCATTTCCTGCCGCGTACCCAATGCAGTATCAGAAGAAATCCACTTTGCTTGCCAAGAAATGTCACACATCAAATAAGAAATTGAATGAGAGAGGAGATGTGGAAATACGAAGCTGCAAATTGGAGCTTGAACCAATGTGAAAACAAAGTCCGTGAAATGGGACTGAAAATTTGTCGATTTTTTGGTACTTTTCATTGACTAAAGAAGGACAGGTTTGATGACACGACATCTACTCACATATTGCGGCTCATTATTTTTCAGGTCATTAAATCTTCGTATCGCTCCTGACTCCGGAGATGACAATTTTAGGAACGGAAATTATAAATTAAAAATTAATCATGGCATTAATACGTTTGCATGAGTGAAATTTCGAAGTGCCTGACTTGTTTTTTTTTTTAGGTTATAAATCACATTGGTGATAATCGCTTTATTTTATACGTTTTTGACACGTATGAAAGTTTGAAGGCTGCGTGGCCATCGGGGAGAAGATGTAATGTAAGAGAAGCGTTGGTTTGGTATCTCTTCGAGTGCACCCGTTATGATGCTCGAGATTGTATATCTGTTGGCGAGAGAAACCTGTCATTGGCGTTTTGAAATACGAGGTCCCCTTCCATTTTCAGATTAGAATCTCTTATTTTAGTCGAGGGAACAACAGGTGATAGATGCTTTATGTTTGGAGTTTTCTTTTATTTTTTTTGCGCCGTTTCTTCACGTCACTGTTAAAGATTACCTGACGGCCGTTTCTAATAACTGTCTAGAGGCAAGCCATGCTGAGCGTGTGCAAAAAGGATCGATAAAACAGAGACATTACAGTTTGAGACATGGCATATGCTCATGCTAGCTTGTTTCCATAAGCGGTCAGGGATTATAGCCCGGTATCATCTTCACGAGCATGGTTTTACCAATGAAAGGATCTCTTGCATGCTTTAAATAAATAAATAAAGTCTAACAGAATGCGGAGTCTCTTGGGAAATTCCAATCTACATGATAGGATTATTTTTTTAAGTGCTTAGCAATTTTAAGCAGACAGCAGGGTTTTTCTAGTCTTCAAATTATATCCGTAAGGGAATTATTAAAACAAGAATGGGGTAGGAAGTGAAATGAATAATTTAAGAAAGTTTTTTTTTTTAATACAAAAGTTAGGATTTTTTTTCTTTCTTTTTTGAAGGGTTAAAAGGATTTTGTTAAAAGTTTATATTCTTGTTTTGTCTTTTTTTTTATTTGGTTTTTTTTTTTGGTTTTCTTTTTTATGTTCAGATCTAATTTCCGTTTGCAAAGATGAATAATTGGACTGTGTTTGGGTAGAATCGGCTGCTATATTGCCGCTGATTGCTGTCATGAATATGCAAATGTGTGACAATTTACTGTGGGTTTATCATTTGGTTGCCAGCCAGAAACCACGTTTAAAAAATTAATCAAGTTGTTGTCGGAAACAACATACTTAATTCTGTTTTGCAAATTGTTTTTGGGTTTTTTTTTTTATAAAATGAAATATTTTTTATTGTTGTTGTTGTTATAAATGTAAATAAGGTTGTTTTAAGTTTCATCGAAGAAATCACGAGTAAGCATTGTCTGGTGGAACTAATATTGTAAAATACGACTCAATTAGACCCGTTCTTATAATTAGATTGTGCTTTATTAAATGGTCGTGTTTGCATATTAATTTATTAAAACACAGTTCTTCCAACTTCAATACAATAATTTACACATTTTCTAAGTAAATATTTAAAATATACATAGTTAATTGTACGAGTTTTCAGGTAGTGTTTAAATTTTAATGAAAGTATTTTTTTAAGGATTATTTGGCGCTATTTTGTTGCAAAATTGAGGTCATTTCAATGTGATTCGGAATGGAGTAAGCTCAATGATTTTATTACTCCTATTACCGTTGAGTAGGGAATAATTTTTACAAAGGATTTTTGCATGTAAGACAAAAGGTGAAGAGAAGAGGGAGAAGGGCCTTGAATTTCGCTTACAATTTTATCCTCCACTGAGAATTAGAATAATTAAAGTAACTTAATGGCGCATTCATTCATCTGGAAATGATGTCATTAAAAGTCTTGCTTACGACTATCAATTTAGACGAAATTGCCTCCCCTCCCTTATATAGCCAACACCGTATTTATGGTGCGTTCCTGTAAAATGGCCAAGTGGGAAAAACGACCCAACCGTAGCTCTTGAATCTGTTTATCAGCTTTTCGATTCGAGGAGTTTTATTTACAACTTAAAACACTTTTTTCTTGTATGCGATGCTATTTTTGTGAGTTTCTATTGTTGATATTGTGATTTTAATGTTTTCAGTGCCTCTTTCGGTGAAAGTCCAACCCCCACACACAGTGGCTGATGTTGGCAATTCGGTGACATTTACTTGCGAAGTGACGGGCATTGCAACTTCCTTCAGTTGGCTCAAGAATGGACGTCCGATTCGAGTGGACAGGGTGAGACCTGTGACTGCTGATACAGTGCGGATAGATTCAGTGCAGCCAGAAGACCGTGGCATGTATCAATGTATGGCTAGGAACGGATTGGAAAGTGCACAAGGAACGGCAGAATTGCGATTAGGAGGTACAATATTATTTTCTAAAATTATAACGTGATATCTCTTTTGGTAACTAATATGTGTCATCAAAGTAGAATGTGAACGGTTTAATTTTGACGAGTTTTATCGAGTTTTACTGACAAGAATAATCTCAATACGAATCTGGATTATGTGCATATGTTTTGCATTAAATTTATTATGCCAAATACTTACTAATCTTACGTGATGCATGGAGTGTCTCTACGAACGTGGATTATTTGGTATGTGCGTTGCATTTGCATCTTAGGATGTATAAACTGTCATTAATATAAAGACGTGATAAATCCAGATTAATGGGTGCAATATGTTTACAAAGTTTAGGTGTAAAAAATGAAGACAGAAAATTGAATTCGTCGTTTTTGCAGTATAATCCGTAATTTCATTTACGAGAATGTGTCGATGCAAATGAAGTTTAAAGAATACATATTTATTTTGTTCAGTGTTCGAGAAAATTGAGTTCAATTTTCTTTTATTTCAATATTTATTTGAAAAATTTCTATTTCATTGGTGGCAATTTCATAAGAATTCATAGAATGATGTTCCCCGGATGGAATTTGCCGAATAGAAACTTAGTGAGTGACGGAAGATTCACTGAAAATATTCTGCATCCACAATTCCTGCTGAGAGAGTATGTTTGATAAAAGCTTCTGTCTGCATTCGTATTGCGGATCAATACAAGAAGCTTATCTAAAGTTTTTACGGTTGGTCCAGATGGAATGTAGCAGCTGTGCCATAAAGTTGAGTTATGTATAAGTAAGTATGGTCAAATAAGTAATAAATAGCTGTGCTAAATGTTCTACGGAGAGAAAAGTGAAAAGTCTTTTATCTAAAAGCACTCTGAATATCTTTCAAAATGCCTACATTCTGTAATGTTTCATCACGAGTAATGATGTTTTTTTTTTCTTTTCCTTTATTAAATTGTTACAGTCTTTGATCATATTTAAATTCCAAACACGCGTTTCAGTAAGCATTTTGATGTGGTTTGTTGTGAATCATTTGTATGCAATCCACGCACGGTCCAAGCTTAAACAAATGTGGAATGACATTCAGTCACCTTCCTTCCTGTCGCACGACTGACAAAGACTCGATCCTTCGAAAACCTGGTTCTGCTTCATTGGCCAAATAACGCCGACGTACTCGAGCTTTGATGTTCGTTTACCGTTCCTCTCGTGCCTGGTTTATTGAACTGTGTGTACATGCTTCTCACGACTACATGCAGGTGAAAATAAACAGGCTTGTTTTTTTGACACCGTGTATTTACTTTGTCCTTGTTTACACAAAACTCAAAAATATGCTTCAAAGCTGAGTGTCAATTTCTATTTTAATTCCCACACAACGTCATTTTTATTTCGTTCTAATAGTGGAAATTGGTGACGCAAAATGACTAGTAATGAATGTAGTAGAGTTGGCGTTGTTGTTTTCGTACTTAGTAGCCATTTTTGTTTATCTCTTTTAGATTCGAAACCTGATTTTAGAGAGACATTTGCTGAGAAAATTGAGTACCCTGGGGGTTTTGTTTCTTTGCCTTGTGTGGCCACCGGAAGTCCCCCGCCGCACTTCAAATGGACTTTAGACGGAATTGTGGTTGCAGAAGATGAGAGAGTGTCCACTAGCGAGATGTCGGATGAAAATGGCAACGTGGTTACCTCACTGAATATCACCGATTTGGCTGTGGAAGATGGCGGACTTTACTCGTGCCATGCCATTAACAGAATCGGCAGTACCGAACATGGTGCCAGATTACACATTTATGGTAAGTGCCTGCAGTATAAAAAAAAGCAATTTTAGTACGTACTATTTTCTGTTACGTCTTTAATCAGTATCAGTAGCTTGTTCCGAATGATTTTTTTATTTTTATGTTTCATCAATTTTATTGTGAAAGTGATGACAAAGTAACGCTGTTGAACTAAATTTTGATGTCTCATTATTCGTATGAAATAGTTGAATTTTTTGGGAGTGTATTAACAAGGTGATAGTCACGGTGCGGTTGAAGACAAGTAAAGGCATGATGGAAAAGCTATTACACATTCCCTTGCATCGACGTGCCCATTACGGGCGAGTAAAATGATGGTCCTTCACTGCGTGACAGGTTTTAAAAGGCGTGGATTTAGTGTTTAACGAAGACCCATCAACAAAAGGCGATCTAAGTACAGAGTAAAGGGATCATAAAATGCAGCCAACGAACGAAAAACAGTATTAAAAACAGAAACGGCAAAAAATTGCACGCTAACAAACTTGAGATAAGATCGAATTTGGAGGAGAAATGTCAAACACCAAACTGTTCTGTGTTCGACATAATGGGCTCGTGCAAGTTTGTTTTGATGGTTGATTTGGATTGTATAGTTGCTACTGAATCACGCGAACGTGAGGGGGGAAAATACTAGCTCTATACGCCTCATCATTGGATTTTTTTTGTTTACTTTTTATGATAAGAATGTTAGCAAGAAAATCAAATTTGAATATAGAAAGTAAATGAGAGAGATTTTCAAAAATCGATAGATATTTGATTTCATTTAAAAGCGCTCTTTTCAATAGATTTCGTGTCGGAGTTTTTTGACACTCTAAAGGCGTCTTTTGTCGAGTTTCTAGCAGTATTAAATGAAGCGGAAGTGCGATAATTTGTACAAAACGAATGGTTTTTTTTCCTTTCTTCTTTTGATAATTTGTCATGCAATTTGAATGATAATTTGACTTTTCTTTTTTGATAAGTTTATCTTGACTTCTTGAGTGATGGTGACTTTCTTGTGATAGGCACGCCAGTCGTTCGCTCACATTTGAAATTATCAGCAGTGGCTGGGGAGCGATCCATAATCAATTGCCCTTCTTATGGCTATCCAATTGAAAAGTACTCGTGGGAAAAAGGTAAGAAAGAATATTTACATACATTCCTTTTTCCTATACCTTCTCGGTTCATCTTTGTGACAGGTATGTTTTGTAGCTCCAATATTTTTTTCGCTCCTTCCTTTTCCCACTTCCTTTTTCGTTTACGTATTTTTTTCTTCTGGTACATCGACTGTACTTAATTATTTAATATTAACAAAATGAAAATTGCGTCATAAACCTGCAAAGCGGATTACAAACTCAATAAGAAGAACACTTACTCGTTAATTGAGTTTAAAACTATTAATTTGTAGTTTATAGTTGTTTTTATTATTTCATTCATTTTAATGCGTTCTTTTTATTATTTATATTATTATTTTTGTTGATTGAATTTTGTGATTAATATTTTAAATTTTCTGGCGCAGATGGCGTTTCTCTACCAGACAACATTCGTCAAACGGTATATACGAACGGCACATTAGTTATCAGTGAAGTTCGCAAGGTTTATGATTCTGGACGTTATACGTGTATAGTTAGAAACAACGATCATATTGCACGTGGAGATGTGGAAATCGTAGTTCTTGGTAAGGATTGCCTGTTAATTACTTAGTTTTGTCGTCTTTTTTTCATATATATATAAAAAAAAAATTATTTTATTTTCTATTTAAATTTATTGATTTTTAGTTTTGTTCATTTTTTTATTTTTGATATAGTTTATACCGTTTACATAGAGAAATACACAACAAATATTTAATAATAATTATTCTTGTGATATGATACGATTATTAATTTTTGATAATAATTTATGTTTTAAAACATATCTATCTGGTCTCTCAAAAAAAAATTATTAAATTTAAAAAAAAAAAAAAAAAAAAAAAAAAAGAAATCCTAAATAACCTCAATGCTGGTCACTTCTCAAAACTCCAAGTCTGCTTTATACACCAGTTTGTTTTACTTTAAATTTAATTTTTAGTTTTGATTTGACGGCCTTTGCTTAGAAAATTTTTAATTCAATTATTTAACATAGATTTTTTTGAGTTTTTATTTTTTAAATTATTACTTTTAAGTAATAGTTGTTACTTTTCTGCCCCTCAGTATTTTTACTCTTAATTTATCCATTTTTTTGTTTTATTATTTTTGTTTTGTTTTGTTTACTTATTTTCGGTTAAACGATTTAAGGCCAAAAGTTTACGGTGAAATGTATGGTTTTTACGAAAACCTTTAAGATAAAAACAAACTACTCCAAATGCCAATGCTGTCAATGCTTTTTGTGATACCGTCCATGACTTCTTTTCAAAAAAGAAAATCGACATGCTTCCAAACTTATTTGTAATATCTTCATTTTAGATAAATTTAATTAGGACATGTTTAAAAAATTTACAAAATAAATTAATTTATGACTTTTTAATTTATAACGAATTCTTGTTCGAAGATATGCATCAGTTTATGATTGTAGACACGAGTTTTTGGTGTTGTTCGATTTTACCCCTGAGCAAGCTTCCGTGGATAGTAAAGAAGAAGAAAAAACGACGTTAATGAAAAAGACTCGCTTGAGTCGTCCCTCTTCTTGGGGGAAGATTGCATTTAATTAGGCAAAGATAAACAGATTAGTTCTCTCGTTTGAAAACTGAAGAGTTCATGAACCAGATGGATATGGATGGTGTCATGAAAGGCATCGATTTAACTTAAGACCGCTTTTGTTGTCTGGTAGACCCTATAAAAAGAGGCAGTTTGGTCGCGTGAAAAAAAAAACAGTTAGGGCATCCTTTGCCATTATCTCATGCGAGAATGGGTTCATTTTAGGTCGAGTGGCAATAGGTTTCCTGAAAAAGACAGCAGTATGGTCTAGTAAGTGCCCTTACGTAGTAAAGTCAGGCCACTCTGGTCCAAAAGGGGTCTAAAAAAAATGATATGTTGGAATCCATTTTACTGGTATTTTGTTAGTTATTTAGCGGCGAAAAGAAATGAAGGAGGAGAAAAAAATAATTTTTTTTGTTGGGTGAATGATGAAATGTTGAAGTAAGAGAAAAATCGAAGGAGAAGAAGAAAAAAAAATAGGTTTATATGGAGCCGTTTCAGCCGTACAAATTGATCCGAAGTTAGAACTTGATGTACGTGACAGGTACACCGGTCGATAAATGGGGAGATGTGAGAGCGCCTACACACAGACCCGTAGAAAAGGCAATTTCCACAGATGAGAAAGTGACTGAGTGGCTGTGTGCAAAATGGAAATTGATCTTTGCTAAAATTACGTAGGCTAGTATGAAGCCATTAGGGAAAATACTTACCTATTTAGTTTGCGCGAAGAGTGAAGCTGATTCGCAACATTGGACTCTGTTCACGGTAAATGGCAATGAATGATTTTCGTTCGGAATTGCTAATCAAATTGTGATTGAGTTTTTGAATAAGACATGCAATCAAAGAAAATTTAAATTTGCCTAAATTTTGCGTGGCGCGGGGTTACAAACTTAATATTTGCCGCAGATAAACATGAGATTGTCAGATAAGCCATCAGGTGTAGCTGGCGAGGTTTAATTAGAAGTTTTAACCCGCCATTAATTGCAATTCTTAAAGGGATAAAATGATTTTGAAGTCTTCCAAGTGTGCAACAGATGGCGATCACATTATCAGCACGCATTTCCTCTAATCAATATTAAATTTTAATTATTTTGAATTACATGTTTTAATATTGGTTGGTGAGAGCGGGTAAAAAGTGAAAAGGTTAGTGGAAATTTTTTGAAAATATTTTTTTTAAAGTACAATATGTTTACATGCAATCGATACCTATGTTTTCTGATTTGGTAACGTAAATTCATTTTGATTTGAGTATTAAACTAATTAATTAACGTTTTCATTACACAACGTTTGTGTATCGATTGCACCTGATGACAGCACATCATGAATTCGAGGTAAGTTTTTTTGTTTTATTATCATTATTCCATTTTCTATTGTATATTTAAATATTTTTCGTTTGTGTATTGGCAATGGATTTGGAGTGGTTTCTAGATCCCCTAATTATTTTGCATTATTAATCATGTTGTATACCTCACAGTTTCTATTGCAGTAGTTTGTATTGTAGGCTGTTTTGTGTTCTAGCGGGTATTTTTAACATACAAAATGCTCTTGGAGCTGTGCTCATTTCATTATGGGCCTTTGAGCTGACCTCCCAAAAATTTGCAATATAAAAATCTTAAAAAGTAAAAGTAAATTACTGAGAAAGAGTTGAGATACTCAAAATGCTCTCACTCCATAAGTCTCATAACGAATCTCTTTCTCTACTGTGATGGACTCGGGCAATGATGTCATTATTAGTTGGATAGTTATTGTTGAAACACTTTTTCTCCTTTAAGCTGTTTTATCATTTGCATGCTTCTTTATATATATATATATATATTTTATATTAACCAATTTTAAAACGCTAAACTATATATATATGATAATTCTTAACAATTTTATCTATATTTTAATATTTTATATTTATATTATATATATATCGCTAACTTTTTCTGTAGCTTAAATTTTTCTCTTTCAATCTTGCATGTTTCTTATTCCATTTTCCCGCAATTTTCTAACTTCTTGGCTCGAGTCTTTAGCCCTGTTCGTATTGTATACCTCGCCTTTTGTATATAAGTTATATACATCTTTTTAGTGGAAATGACACTTTCCTTCTATCACACATTTATCTTCTTCTGTGACTGGGATAAGTAACTGAGACGACCACGATCTGGAACGAACAACACAACTACATACGCACATAATAACGTCAACAAAACAAAACAAAACAAAACAAAACAAAACCACATATGATTTTACGAAAGCAAATTTCCAAACGTTATTTCTGAATTAATTCTAATTCTAATTCTAATTCTAACGCATTAAGACATATCTATTACCATGGAAACAGCATGCCTCTACAATAGATGTTTGTTGTAAGCACAAACAACACGAATATTCATTTCAAGTTACTTACGCCACAATAAAAAAGAAAGAAAGAAAGGCTTGGTTCCCTCGCTGCGTGTGTGCAGACTGCAGACTGCAGACAGCAGAAGCAGAAGCAGTAGCAGTAGCAGAAGAAAAAGAAGGTAAGTGATACAAACAACACTCGATCTTGTTTTTGCGAAACCCCCTACGGTAATGAAAGAATATGATAAAGTATGTTTGATGCGGCAGTAAATTGTGCAAAGTATTCCGCCCTTCCCAGCCCTGTAAAAATTCCTGAGATTCCAGATCGTGGTTGAATGTTTATCCCTGCCCATGTGGATCCTCGTGTTCCCGAGAGAGAGGCGTGTGGCAAATTTCTGTACTACTCTGGCTGTTTGGTGTAGTATGCACAGGGCTAAAGAGCACCTCTCAGCCCAGTCCTATCCTTTTGAGTGTTGAACGTCGTCAGTGAGTTTGCGTGTTTCGATGTTTAACTTCCAGTCCCACCAAAGATAGCGCCCTTTTCCTTCCAAGAAGAGCTTTTGCGTGAGGGCATGCGAGCGAGGCTGCAGTGCGTAGTAAGCGAGGGCGACCTGCCGCTGTCCATCAAGTGGGTGAAGGACGGCGGGGACGTTCCGCCCACGCTCGGCGTCCTCATTCGAGACTTAGACGAGTTTTCCAGTATCTTGACCATAAATAGTGTGACCCCTCGTCATAACGGCAACTACACGTGCGTAGTAGCCAACCACGTAGCCACTATCCACAGCACGGCGGAATTGTATGTTAACGGTAATGCTATCGGTTACTACCTTTTTCCACATTTTATCGCTCTTTTTTTTTCTTTTTTTCTCTTTTTTCTTCCCTATTCTTCTCTAGTTCCTCCAAAGATTATCCCGTTCAATTTTATCGACGATCAGTTCTATATGGGGATGCGTGCTCACATCACGTGTGCCGTATCCCAGGGAGACCTGCCCATAGCGTTCCAATGGCTAAAAGACGGCTCTGAGATCTCCCCGACGTTAGGAGTGGCGACTCGATATTACGATCAGCACGCCAATTCTTTGAGTATTGAGAGCGTTACCTCGAAACATTCGGGTAACTACACTTGCATCGCCCACAACGTGGCAGGAACGGCCATGCACTCTGCACAGCTGCTGGTGCACGGTAATTCATTCTGTTTGCAATCATTCTCAAAAACAACGAGAACGAGAACAAGAACTAGAGACTGAAAGAAAGAGAGAGAGAGAGAGAGAGAGACCAAGCGATATATGTATGGCCGGACCAGCCACAGTGTGGATTTCACTAGCTAGGTTCCTCCGCTCGGCTCCGCTCGGATCTATTTGTGAGGGAAGTGGGAGTGGCTCGACAGTTTCCTGTTTCCGTCCCGGCAGACCTAATAGCACTTTTTGTTTGTTTTTCTTTCAGGTATCTGGATGATGATTTATTAATTTCTTTTCTTTATTTACTCCTTTTATTGATATTTTTCAATTCTATTTGTTATACATATTTTTTCTTTCCATTCTCTTTTAGCGAACTTTTCAAATGTTTGTGTCTCTCAGTGGCGTCATAAATTACTCGTACTTGACATATATATTAACGTATATACCGTATATACTATATATATCAGTAAAACTATATCTCTGGCTGTTCCCCCACTCATCTTCAACTCCAAAATATAAAGTTAAAGAAAGAAAGGAAAAGGAAAATTCAAAAAGCAAAACAAAAGCAAAAGCAAAAGCAAAAAGAAACAAAAATATACACGTTGTTTGACGTGACATTCATTAGATTCACATTCGGTTATTCAAAAGTGAAAGAATTCCATTAATTCCCCTTTATACTTTATATATATATACGTACATGATAAAACATGTTTTTTTTAATATAAAAGAATGAGAAAGAGAAGTCTTTTAGCCGTCCAGCGTTGGGCATTTATACCACACTTTGCACTTCCTTCCATCTCTATATATACTGTTTTTATTTATTTACTTTTGTTTTTATTTATTTCTAAAGAAATGTCTATTCATTTATTAAAATATATGAAAGCATACATAAAAAAGAACACAAAGAAAACATTATATATAGAATGGGCCAAAATATTTATATATTTATACATATATAATTTACATATATGTATACCTCAGCACACATTAATAGTAGACACAGAAAAAAATGGTAGTGATTTATTTCATTTTTTTGTTCGTTCTTTTATTTGTCATATAATTCTATATTATATTATATTATATTATATTATATTTTTATTCTATTATATAAAAAAAAAGTATACTTTGATAATCGTAGTGTAGATAATATTACAGTAGTAATTTGTAGTCGTAGAAATAGTAGTAGTAATAGTTTTAATTGTAGTTGAGAAGTTGGCACTAGAAGAATAGAAAGGAAATTTTAATTTGATTTTTTGTTTCATTTTCATATATATAATCGATGTAAAGTTTTTTCAAGTACAAAAAAACTCATGTCAGATGTGCAAATGATGTAATGACATAACGTAGAAAGCTAACAGACCCGATATTACGGCTTCTTCCTTCCAGTGGCCCCAAAGATCATCCCTTTCTCGTTTCAAGACGATCACTTGTTTGAGGGCGTACTAGCGCAGATCTCCTGCGTGGTCTATCAGGGAGATCTGCCTCTAGAAATCGACTGGCTCAAGGACGGCATCCCGGTGGCTGCCGACACTGGCCTAACACTTCGACAGATAGATGATTATTCTAGTGTGCTCACGATTGGCTCTGTTCAGAGAAAACACTCGGGCAACTACACTTGCGTAGCGTCCAATTCGGCGGCTTCTTCCAACTTCTCCGCCTCTCTCACTGTTAACGGTAACTACACCCTAGCCTACGAATTAACGATGTTGTCTTCCCCTGTCTCGTTTTGCAGTGCCCCCAAAGATCGTGCCCTTCTCGTTCCAAGACGACCACTTGTTCGAAGGCATGCTCGTTAGGGTGTCTTGTGTTGTCAGTCGTGGGGATCTGCCCCTCACTATTAGATGGACCAAAGATGGGGCCCTCATTCCACCCTCACTCGGAGTTACGCTCCGAGATTTTGATGAGTACTCCAGCGTGCTATCCATTGAGTCCGTGGCCATAGTCCACAATGGGAATTACACGTGCTATGCCAATAATTCGGCCGGGAAAGCGAGCCACACGGCCCAGCTGCTGGTCAACGGTAATATACGCCCTATGCACCTTCTCACGTAGGATTGGATAGACACGCTTCTTTAGGGACTAGCGATTAGCCCTATGAATCTCCTCTCGAATCAAATTTCCTTGTTGCTCTCATTCATTATTTTTCATCTTACTTCCCTTTGCTCCCCATCCAAGCTAGCTCTCATTTTCAAACCGTTTAAAACGCTTGCCTATTTACCAATGGCCCCCTTGGAACCCTATTATTAGAGGCACGACCTATATCCATATCATTCGAATCAAAACTGTAATATTAAAATCAACTTATTAGCACTTAGTTGCAGTGCGGCACGACCTTCTGAATGCCATTGACAACACTCCATTGAAATAACCTTTCAAGAAAAATAATTATTATCTGATTATTTATTTACTTACTTTCTCACTTATTATTATTATTATTATTATTATCATTATTATTATTATTATATCCTCATAACAAATATTCCATAAGCTACCCGATCAAGTGATCTTTTAACTTGTGTGTTTTTATCATTATATATATTTTATTATTATTATTAATATATATATCGGCTCATTAAAACCAAAACCAATTATTTTTGTTGCAAAGCATGCTGGAATTTTTACTGCACATGATACTCTTCCTATTTAGCTGCATGAAATATACCAAACTTCTAATAGAGAGGCAATTAGAAAAGAAAATCTAATATCATTATTATTACTATTATTATTAATTATTATTATTATTATTATTATTATTACCATTATTATATAAAATGTTTTTTTCAAGAAATTCTTTTAAAGGCAGACGATCACATGGACTACAAACACCTCTCCACAAAATATACATGGATACAAGATGACTTCGTATAGGTTTATTTAAAAAAATACAGGACAACATTGTGTCTATATATATATATTTATACATATATATATCTTTATATATAAACCTATAAAAATTAATTCAATTTATAATATATATGTATTTTTCATATATATATATATATATTTAAAAAAAATTATTGTTATTACATGGTTCTATTTTAACCACTGCCAAAAAACCGTTTCCATTGAACATTTCTATACCAAATATACCTGATTGACATCTTTTCCACAAACGATTTTCATAATCCTGTCAACAATTTAAAAAAATTCCTCACTTTGTGGCCTATGACATGATATTATTGATGACAACGGACAGTACATACGACATTATGGAACTTATATATCATCTGATATACACATCAACCAACGCTGAACGGTCTTTGTGAACGATGCAAGTTGACAGTATTTGTGTTTCATGTTTTTTCTCATCTTCGTCCATTTTTAACAATGACCTAACTGCCATAGAACGAAAATAAAACTGCAAACCCTGCCAGTTTTATTGGGTCGCGACTTCTTCCGTTACATTTTTGTTCTTCTAATCTCATTTCTTTTTATTATAAGTACGCCTTGGACCCAGTTTATACGTTCGTACGATATAAAATTTTAATAATATGCTAATTTATTTATTTTACATTATATTAATATATTATTAATTAATATATTTTATAAGTAATACACTAACGTTGAAATCATTTCATAGGCTGCATTCCCTTACCAATCCGGGATTTGAAGACTTCCTTTACTCTTACTTCCCTGGAAAAAGAACCGTGAAACAGCCATTTTTTTTATTAAAGAAAACTAATTTCAAAAAAAAAAAAAAAGAAAAAAAATTTTATGTATATTGAAATTGAAAAAGATTGAAGTTAATTTATAATGACAAAAGAGAAAAGTTGGTAAATTTTGTGGAGGTTTGTTATTAACTTTACCGCATACTCCATGTGGTTGAGTTATTTTTTTAAATTTAAAAAAAATTAATTAATTAATATAAAATTTTAAATTGGAATTTTTTTTAATTTTAAATTTTCAAAATTTGTTAGTTTTTAAAAAAAAAAATTAGAATTATTATTTATTTCGAATATTGTGCTGATTCAGAGTTTCTGATTTACCTATTCTGATTCAGAACAGTGTAAAACTTCTCTCTAGCCTGCTTCTTAGAAGCTTTTATATTGCTGGAAAGAAATATTTTAAAAATAAATTGCTACGGGCGAAATCAGGGCCAGATGTTTAACACTCTCTCTGCACCTTTTTGCGCATGCTCAGTGCCGCCAAGGTGGAGAATTCAACCCAAGGATTCGTCTGTGCTACTAGGTCGAGAAGTGCTGCTCAACTGTCAAGCTGATGGATTTCCGAAGCCCAAGATTAAGTGGATGAAGGCTGAGGGTGAGCTAATCTTATAACGTTAGCCTGTGTCTCCCATTTGTTTGTGACACGTTTCATCTTCATCGCTTGTTAACTTATTAAAGAGACGGGAGGTAAAAAAAAAAAAATT
Source organism: Strigamia crassipes (assembly GCA_034683725.1). Classification (NCBI taxonomy): domain Eukaryota; kingdom Metazoa; phylum Arthropoda; class Chilopoda; order Geophilomorpha; family Linotaeniidae; genus Strigamia; species Strigamia crassipes. Next base: position 70,033 of record JAQFXT010000087.1, read on the forward strand.
CTATTGACGTGCATTTCATTTTCTTTAATAAAAAAATAAAAAATTCAATTTTTTCTGAAAATGTATTGCTCATTAATAGAACAAAGTGAAACTAAAATGAAATAGTTTTTCACGTTGTTTTCGAGAAGTTGGTAGTTGAGATTTTTTTTCTTTCGGTTAGGTGTTGGATGAAAAAGTAAACTATCATTATTCTTCTTGTCGCTTGGGAACCACTGGTCAGGTGTTCCCTAATGGACCTTTCTGTAGTACTTGGGGAATTGGAAGGAATGGGGCAGTGCTGTCCAGTTGTCAAAAGTAGTTTTGTGGGAAAGTTGGGAGACCTTTTTATTATACCAAAACTGCATTTTTCAACAACGTACACTGCCACTACCACTACCACAAAGCAAATTTAATTTTGTAGAGTTTTGAATTAGGATGATAGGAAATGCCATAGTTTGTCAAAAGTTTGTACGTTCATATCTAAAAAGAAGGTTAATGTACTATAAAATGGTGTTAGGGTATTTTTAAATTCAATCATAATAAAAGTTTAGTTGATTACACTACACAGCATGGCACTGCTGCTGCTGCTGCAAATCCAATCAACAGTCAAATTAAAATTACAAGCATAGTTAATTTTTGGAAAGAATGGCTCTTTACACATCCGAACGTTACATTATCATTTTTATTGGATAATTTTCCATAGGTAGCTGTTTGGTATTATGTTATAAGAATTTAGAATGTATATATATTCATATTTTGCTATGGTTAGGATTTTTATTTGACATTTGTCAAAAAATCATGAAGCCTTAAAAATTTGTCTTTTACAGCTTCCACTCCCTTATTTTATTCTTCAAATGGATAAACAAGTACACGGACGGTCCTCTTTTTCATTGCATCCTTTTTTCCCACACTCAAAGGCTTTCGAATAGCTGTCTGGCATTTGTGCCAATTCCACATGGGTGTGCTCAGAAGCTGCATGTGTCTCGACAAGCCAACCCAATATTGATTGATCGATCGTCTCTTGAGCAATTGATTACTCGAGTGAGGGCAACTGAGAAGGGAAAGGCTGTTGTGACTCATGCAGGAAATCCAAATGGTCCCGTACACCGGTGTGGCGAAAGCGGCATTTCAACTTGGCAGAGCGGAACACCGCTTTCTTGAATAACAATAGACAATTACGAATTTCTTTCCTCCTCTTCGTTCTGTTTTCTCATGTTTTTTTTCGCTTTTTCCTTCGATTCCTTTTTTCCTCTAGTGGCAAAAAGCTTCTAAAAGAAACTGTAGAATGGTTTTAGATGTTAGGGACACGAAATACTCACTTAATGTTCCGAGTGACTCGGAAAGAATAAAAAGCATTTCTGATGTATCTTAAGCATTTGTTTTGAACTTCGTGAGTGTTCAGAAAATCTAAAAGGCAATATTTTTTTTTTTTTACTAACCAAAAAAAAAAAGAAATTGAATTTTTTCTTCTGTCAAATGCAATTCAAAAAACAATCAGTCTTCATTTGAAATATTTCTCTTCTTATTGATTTAGTAATACGTATTATCTTTTACATTCAGGTGGCAACATCATACAGCATAGAGATGTTATACATATGAGCAACGTTCACGTTTTATCGAATGGTTCGTTGCATATTAAACATTCTACTGAAACACACAGAGGACAGTATTTTTGCATCGCTAACAACGGAGTCGGTGGGGATTTAAGCAAAGCTGTCACCGTCAATGTTAACGGTAATATTGATTTTGGAATATATATTTTGGAATAATAAATTTTGAATGTACAAAACAGGTGCACTATTGACGAGCGCTATTACATTCAAATATTTATTGTTAAGCCTTTTAAAGAGGGCCAATAGTTCTCGAATCATTTTGATTTTTTTTTTTTTTTTTTTTTTTTTATAGTTCCGGTGACCTTCCATTCAAAATATCAAGCTCAGTCGGCTATTTTAGGAGAAAACACTTCTCTCGTTTGCAGTGCTAAAGGGGAGACTCCAATCACATTAAACTGGACTGTTGATCAATCCAGAAGCTCACGGTAAGAAAATTGTTGGTTAATGATTAGGTAAATAGAAAAACCGAAAAGTCACAATCAGCTTAGATATACATCTGTAGTGTATATTTTTTTTTTTTTTTTTTTTTTTGCTGTTTGATCCCTGTGCAAAGCCCATTAAACGTAGAGCAGGGTTAAGAGACCTTTGAGGTTTTCGGATAATGAAATCAGTCATGCCACCTGAAAATCCGTTCGGTGACCTGGGCGTTGGCACGCAGCCAAAGAAGGTTGTTTTCAATTCCAGCTGGAGTTGTCTTTCTAACCTTATATCGAAAAGCTGCCCCTGTGCTTTCAAGCATAGCACACGCGACTCGAAAGAAGTGAAACTCCTTTTCAGCTTTAGAAACTTCAACTTAATTTAAACGATTCTGCACTTCACTTGCCTTGTTCTCGACCCGAGTTTTCGAATTGATTTATAATTTTTCAACTCGCATTGAAAAGAACTTTTAATGAAATCTTTCTCTTAAGATTTACTGAGCACATATTCTCTATTTAGTTGTCTTGACAAGGGTTAATTTGTAGAGGAAATTGCCTTACTTTTAGCATTGTGTAAAAACGCTGGAGGGAAGGGAGAAAAAGATGGCGAATCTAGGTGAGTGTGAAATGCGCGTGGGCTTCAAGATTCAGTTTATCTGCCACTGAAGGCTACAAATTTCCACAGATTCGTCGTCAACACGGCAGCTCCGGAAATTAAGTTAAATGTGTGGATAGGGCTACATGTCATCGTGACCTGTGTGCATTTCCTTTAGCTTTACAATGAATGAAGTTGAGGTGGTAGTAGGAGTAAGATTGATGTTTTTGCGCATGTTTGTGCATGTTTGGAATAGTAATAACGAGTTTATGTAAATTTGTGTATTTTCCTTGCAGTCATATCATTAATGAAACGCCTACCAGGTTTGGTCGGATTTCTACTTTACAAATTTTGGCTGTGGAAAGAGAAGACTCAGGTTCATATTTATGCTCTGCCAAAAATGAGTTCGGTGCAGACGAGACCACGATTGAGTTGACGGTTAAAGGTAAGGGATGATTTTTAGTTGTAAAATGGAAGGAAATTTGTTGTCGTTTATACGCAGTTGTATTGTAGCGCAACTTTAGTACAAATTTAATTAAAATCACATCAAGTTACTGTCGACGTTATTACTACAAGAGTACAGTGAAATAATTTGCTGTTATCTAACTAGTCTACATTGAAGTTGCATTCTAGCAAAATTAAATTAGATATCCCGCAATGTAACGGTCAACGAATTTTGGTTTGAAGTGGAGCGAAGTTTGCCAACTTTTAGATAAAGCTCACTATAAAAATGCTAATTTTTGAGCTTAAAGATCGTAAAAATTGTAAAATTCTATTAGCATTGTAACCAAAAAAGGAAGAAAAAAATGAAACCACTCTTGATGAAGTAGTGCAACTGTGGTCGTGATAAAATTTCTGGAATTTAAGATAACTACCATAAATCAATCCATCAGTAGTTAGTGTGGAGTACATGGAGAAATTAGCAGTTAATTATATTTCGCCAGAGTTTGCGTACATATCGTTGTTCATGTCAATTAAAGATAGAACAATCAAACAAATTGATGTCGAAGCAACAAATCAAGCAAAGAGAAGGAGGGGGGCTTTTACGGATGATGGAAATGATAAATGACAGTGCGAGCTCTCATTACAAATTCATCACATCGCTCATGTATTAAACCTTATCTTGTACGCCTGCGAACTAAATTTTAAGCGACAAACAAAACAGACTATCTAAGTCAATGTCGAACTCAAACCTCGTGACTGACAACGGAGCAGAAAATTGCAATTTAAATTTATTTGAATCATTTTTTTATTGTCGTGTTTTTAACTCGACGAAGGAAAATTATGAGGGCAGCCGAGACCACTTTTCATTTTCTCGACGACAAAAGTGCCATATTCCCCTCTTAAAACGATGCAATAATCCTCCAATTTAATAAGCTTTATTACGGAAATGTTAGTCGAGCTGGGTTTTTATTGCTTTTGTAATTACAGCAAAAGCAAACAGCCTGAAAACGAAAGCAAACATGGCCGAAAGTTGAAACTGAAATGCTCTTTTGGTTTCACTGATGAAGAAAATTGTATGTAGACAGCTAGCTTTTTCTCTGTTTATTTAAAAAATCCTTTCTGGAGCATTCATAAAATTTTAATGTTAATAATATCGTTCCCGTTTGCAAGAAGTTAATTGTGTCGTAAAAATGCGGTGGAATAACAATGAAGCTTTTCTTGGCAATGAAATTTATTGGTCGCCTCTATATACATTATGGAGGACATTTCTTAAATAAATTTAACTCTCAACCCTTGCGAACTTTTTTGGGGTATTCTATCAAGAATTGATGCACACTCTTTTTTGCTCGTTTCATTATTCGGCTTATTAATTTGAATAATATTAATCAATATTTTCAGAATCTCCTGAACCACCGACTAACTTAGAAGTAAGCTTGAGAAAAAACCAGAAGGCTTTTCTGTCGTGGACTGCACCGTATAATGGCAATAGTCCAATCATTCGTTATGTTGTACAGTACAAATTTACGTCGGGTGAGTGCCAATAATTTTCTTTTTATTACTGACATTTTTATTTTATACTTTTCAATCATAACGCCTGTTTTATTTCCCCAACGCGGTTATTTTTACATTTGAAAACTGTTTTTTTTTATACTTTTTTTTATAATCATAATATTAGAAAATGGGAACCTCTGGGTTTGGAATTGATCCATTAGGTATCGATGTGAAACAGTGAAAGAATGGGAAGGGGGAAGAAGACGAAAAAACTGATAAGTGAGTGGTTTACTAAACGGAAGAATAGAAACCTCAGCGGTGTCATAAGTGGGATCAAAAACGTAGCCAAAAGAGAAGAAAGTAGGCGAGAATTGAAGCCACCCAAGTGAAAAGTGCAGCCCGCCATAACACATGAACAAGTTGGTTAGAATCGTTGGCAGACTTTTAAATAGAAGGAAAAGGAGTTTGCTCATTTCAGGGCAAACTTTAGGATATGTAGGTGTAGTAGGGGAGCTGTTTTGTTTTTCTTTTGAATAAAGTGAAGTACTTCTACTACGAAATAGAAAAAGAAGGAAATTTTTTAATGTTTTGTTTAAACACAATTTTAGCAGCTTTACTAACTTTTTATGACGGTTTTTATGACACCGAATCTTAAAACTCACGGTAGCGTCTTAAAAGGAATGTTTTAAGGGGACGAATTAATTCAGTTGTTCTTAATTAAAATGAAGCATTGGTGTGTTTATATTATTACTTGTAAGAGAAAAAAATTAAGCAAAAATAACAAAACCGATGACTTCAAGCTTCAACAACCGGATTATGGCAAGAAGGTCGAAAGGCGTTGTTGCTTATACCGTTGAATATATTTTAATATTTTGAGAATCGATTTTTATGATGTTTATTTTGATGACAGCTTCTTGGAACAGTGACGTTCTTGACGCCACCTTCGACGCCAAAGAAGCTTCAGGGACTATTGGAGGTCTGCGACCAGCTACCACCTACAACTTCCGCGTGTTAGCTGAGAATGACATTGGAGTGAGCCAGGCCAGCGAAGTGGTCACGGTGACCACCGAGGAAGAAGGTAAGTATTCGGGTTTAGCAATGAAAATGGCAGTCCTATCTCGTAGCTATTTACTTGTCAAGTTGAATGCAGCGTCTGAGATGCGCTTGACCTGAGTTGATCTCATTTTGCCAACTCAGAATTCCATCTCTTCCTAGAGCTATGACGACTTATCTTTAACTCAAAATTTGATCTTTTATGTTGGTTTTTTTTTTTTTTTTTTAAATTTAAAAAAAAAAAAAAAAAAAAAAAAAAAGGTCTTGAGTTTGTATTAAAGTTTTATCTCGGAAATAGATAGATGCGTATCTTTAATAGTAAATTATCAATTTTTTAATAATTATACGTTAACTCGATATTTGAGACGAATTATGTATTTATGCCGTTATTCGTTTCGTTGCCATTCAGCTCCGGGAGGCCCACCACAAGCTGTCAATGTTGAAGCTTTGGATTCACAGACGCTTAAAGTCACGTGGAAGGTATGTGAAACAGATTGAAAAGATTGGCATTTGTGTGATAATTTTAATAATGGCTTTTATTCGCAGCCACCACGGGAAGATCTTTTGTATGGAGTTCTACGTGGCTATCAGGTGGGGCACCGTGCTCGTGGATCCAACGATCCCTACGCCTTTCAAATTCTGGAGATTCCGGCCAATGCCACTCCTCCTGCCGAGCTGTCGCTCAATGTCACCGAACTGAGAAAATATTCGCCTTATCACATAGTGGTGGCCGCGTATAACAACAAAGGCCGTGGACCTCTTTCTCAGGAAGTGATGGTGATGACTGCAGAAGATAGTGAGTTCCTACAACCGACTAATTACTTTTATAACCCATTAAAACCACACGACGGGTGCAATTTGTAGAACATAATTGCTTTTATTCATAAGCAGTGGCGATTACAAACAGATAAAAACGTCATTTCTTGGTGTGACATTTTTATTGGTTTTCGAGTTGTTATTCGATTTTTAGAATAACTATTGATTACGTTTGATCATTTTAACTTTAATCGGCTTTAAACCCCATTCTTAAACTTAACGTCCAATTTCTACTGTTTTACATAAATTACTGCGCTTCTGATTCTTGACTCAGCTCTTAATAATTCAATGGGATGCACTACGTGTGCGGAAAGACGATGACTACTGGGTAGGTGTGGTTACATTGCACAACTTTGATTCTCTTTAACTGGGGAGAAAAATAGTTGATCGTATTTTATAATTGCCCAACAATACGTATTCCAATGAAGCGAGGTCCGGGATTACGAAGATGGTTTTTCAACGCAGTGGATGAATGGATGTGTATGATTGAGTTGAGTCCAAGGTGATTCGGTCAGAGTGGGTGGCCTCAATCACCGTACATCAAACGGATGTCTTTTAGTAGCCGACACCGGCTGGCGACTGGAGTTGACGTGTTTATTACTGGTTTTGTCGATAAACTGATAAAAAAATTTTAAAAAATCCAAATTATTGACTTTGGTGGAAAGCGAGACCCTTACATATTAGTAGGCCAGCTACGGAATTTAGAGTTCCTTGATGGTGAGGGCAATTATCCGATGATCAACCGCAGGCATTGTTTGCATGTCTTGAGTGCATACCCCCTTGGGGAGTGCCTTTGTTTGGTCGAGGTCAGTTTTATCGGTTTCGCTAGGCAACGAACGATATGTTGTGGGTGGGGTATTTATCTTTAAACCCAAATAAGTCGGAACTTTAGATTTTTCGATCGAACTTGCAAATGTGTATTAGTTTAATCTGGTTTCGGATCGAAGATAATATTGTACGTACGTTTTCGGCCAGAAATATTATCAATCGTAAGGTCCATGGCTAGATGCAATGCAATAAGCAAACAAGTGCATTTCGTTCCCTCTAATATGCCTGCGAACATAAAATGGAAATGAGAATCGGCAACACTCTTTAAACATTCATAATGTTTTTGTTTAACCTTTCAGATCTGCTGTTTTGAAACAAAAGGAAATAGCTGAAATGGATTTTTCTTTTCTTTTCAGTTCCTAGCAAGCCACCACAAGGTGTTCGATGCTCAACTTTGACGTCACAGACAATCTACATTACGTGGCAACCTCCACCACCTAATGCAATGAACGGCGTTTTGCTCGGGTACAAAGTATTTTATCAACCGGCTGAAGATTGGTTTGGTAAGTGGAGTAGCTTCTTGTCGTTTCACTTCGTTTAAAAGAAAATTATTCTTGTCGCTAATTAACCATTTTTTTGTTTTACTAAGACGGTAAGCCTTCTGTGAAGACAACGTCAGCTTACAAAATGACAGTGGTGAAACTGGAGAAGTTCACCAATTATTCCATCCAAGTGTTAGCTTTCACTAAAGTCGGGGATGGTGTCACGAGTCTTCCTCTTTATTGCAAAACGCACGAAGATGGTAAAATCCAATTATTCGCTGCAAAAACAGCCAATGACTATAATGAATTGTCGTTTACTTTTAGTACCTGGCTCGCCAGCAAATATTCGTGTTCTGCCAGCATCAGGAGAGAGCGTTTTAGTTGTGTGGCGGCCGCCACTACAGACTAATGGAATTGTGACGCGGTATATAGTCTACTGCAAGAATTTAGACGGCAGAGACGTAAGAGTCGAGAAATTATTAAACGTAAGCCGTAAAACAGAATGAAAATTTAATATGCATAAATGCTTCTTCTTTTTTTTAAACATTGAAGGAGCCTGTCATCAGGCATTCAGTTTCGGCTAACGTTCTTCAACACGAAGTTCGGAGATTGAGAAGAAATAGACGATACGAATTCTGGGTAACTGCAGCAACAGGGGCTGGAGAAGGACAGAGTTCGAGAGTGATTACACAGTCACCTGCAAGCAATAAAGGTAAATTGCTGTAAATGTGTTTTTCCAAAAGTGTAAATATAAACTAGTCGGGGTTTAAGGATGTAGGATGTTGACAAATGTGTTTGCTATTTTTTTCTTCAAGCAGTACCAGCGGCCGTTGCATCCTTTGACGATGTCGTAGTTACAAATTGGAAAGAGAATTTGTTATTGGAATGCCACACCATTGGTGCTCCCTTTCCTGATCGAAGATGGCTGATTGAGTGAGCTAATGAAATGATACCGGGTTGAATTAAGTGCTTGATTGAATTTGTTTGTGCAGTGGTCACACTATAGTCGAAACTTCACGGATCCGAATTGTCGCAAACGGAAGTTTGTCCGTTCTCGATGTGCAAGGAGAAGACGAGGGAAATTACACGTGCAGAGTTGAAAACGACCACGGTCACGGAGAAGTCAAATACCAATTAATTATTCAAGCGCCACCATCTTTATCTTCCTTTGAAGTTCTTTCTATTACGATGACTTCAATCACTGTTCATTGGCGCGTAAAATCTAGCGGTGGTCATCCCATCCAAGGTGATTGGTTGTGGTTGCCTATCCTTGTGTGAAAACTTAAACTACAATTTACAATTTTAAGGCTTCATTTTAAACCACAAACGTGACCAAGAAACGACGTGGGAGCGCACCGAAATCAGTCCTTCTCAAGAGACCTATACCCTAGAGTCACTAGCATGTGGTACGAAATATCATTTATACTTAGTGGCTGTCAGCCGCGTTGGAATTGGCAATCCTGCTGAGACGTTAACCATTACAACAGAAGGCACTAGTAAGTGAAGATTTCAAAAATCAAGTCAATTTCTTTGCTAAAATTATTAATTTTTTTTTTTTTTTTGCTTTATAGTTCCAACTATCCCACCGAAGCATAAACTAATTGAAGAAAACTCATCGTTTGTAACACTTCGACTGGATTCGTGGCTCGGCAATGGGGATTGCCCCATAACTTCTTTGTCTGTTGAATATCGTGTGAAAACGCACTACAAATGGGCCTTTGTGACCGAGAGTGCTAACTTGGAGCAGAAGAAACTTGTTATTCCTGGATTGCTGCCAGCCACATGGTATAAACTGCGTATGACGGCCAATAGCAGTGCAGGCGGATCAACTGCTAACTACGATTTTGCTACATTAACGCCTAGTGGAGGAACTGTGCCTCCAGAGTTGGGTCTTGACGAAGATATTAAAGGAATTCTATTTTATTTGGACTTGAGATTTATCATAGCAATTGCTGCCTCCTTATTTGTGATTTTAGCTGCACTCATTACAATGTGCATTTGCATCAAAAAGGGAAAAGCATCAAGTGGTAAAAGAAAAGGTACCACTATTTGAGGACGATGTTGCTTGAAGGATTTGAGTGATTAATTTTAATTGAAGCTTTTCTATCGATAGAAAAACAAATAAACACACTTCACAAAGAAGAAACTATGCAAAGCCGACCAAATTCTTGGACTAAACCGCCACGACAGGATGGTAATGCAGACACGTTTTCGCGAATCCACGCAGGAAATCAACATATAGGAAGATACGCAGGTTAACACAACGAATTCCCCCAAAATTCCCCACAATTAAACTCATTTTTTCGTTAAGATTCTCCAGATGAGTTGGCACCTTGCGCGACGTTTGACCTTCCTACACAGCAATACAGACAGCAGATGAAAACATTTGGACACGGGTCCTCCATTCCACTAGGAGTGCCTGGAGGAGTAAATTTTAATTGAAATCAAGCTAAATAATTTGTTTGAAGTGTATACTAAATTGAAATGTGATTTCTTCTTTTTTTTAGCTTATACCAAACTCTGCTAACTCTACGTTGAACTTGCAAACATTTGTGGCGCCGTCACGACCGGTCTCAGACATATCAGGTATGTATTAATTAGTATCATAACATGGATGTAATCAACCCACTTAGAGAAAAAAAAAAAAGAAAACTTAGAATGGTATGAATTTGTTCGACGTTGAGTGTGTTGTTTTGCCGTTGTACATGCGAAATCAATGTGGTGGATGAATTGAGATTGAAATGCGAGTCCTGTTTAGGCAAATTCGACACTTTACCCAATCCGAACAATTACCACCACACGTACACCAGGTATTCTAACCCAGCGGAAACCCTTTCAGTGGGTTACAGAAGTCCTGTGGCCACCTCCACCCCATCCAGCCCCCGAAGGATACATATGATCGACGTGCCTACTCCGAATGGACCCGGCATGATCACGTGTAACACGCCACCAGTCTCGAAAGGTAATCGAACGGTTGATCGCTTGTACGCGTGTTATTGAAAATGCATTTTATTTCTCCAGATTACGAGCCCGTGATACGTGAAAACGGTTCCATTCCGAGGGATGGTGCGCCGCCTATGGTCCCTGTGAACAAGGATCACCTACAGAGAACCGTGTTAGCAGATGAAGGAATTACGAGGTTCTCTGGACCAAGGTAAGATCGCAATGTGTGTGGAAATGGTTTGTTCATGTCAGTCATCATCTGTTTGTTTCTTGTTTGTTTGCATGATGTGGTGGATGTATTTTAGAGCATTTTTTGGTTGAGATTTTAATATGATTTTGTTCATTCATATTTTACCAGGAGCCAGTGGAAGAAAGTGATGTAAGTGTGTGACTGATTTGATTCTTCTAACATACACAGAAAATTACTTCAAAGACCACCTATTTTTTTGAAAGGCCGTCAGTAATGTATGGCTGGTTTATTTCAACCCTCGACTTTTTTTTTACTTTTTTTTTTTACACACACTTAGTTTATTTACTTTTACTTTCTTTGCATGAGATTTTCTTTTCCTTGAAATCACTTTAAAAATAAATGCAGAATTAATTGAATTTGACCTAAATATTTATTGGCTTTATCATCATCGTATGTTACTTCCGGTATATGGTAATTGGTTGTGCATAAATGTAAGATGTTTGGGTTTTTTGTATATATAGTTTTGAAGATCCGAATCATGATGAGACGGCAGAGACAACGTTTATTTTTGAAAATCCTCTGGATGAAAGCGAACACATCACAACGGGTCATGGAACCTTGTCGGGCAGGGACAAGAAACCTCAAGGTGCAGTATAATCCCGTAAAACGAATTTTTCGTTATAACAAATTTTCGAGGTTTGGCCATTCGCAGGACAAGTCCGCACAATTTCTTATCGTTAATTCGGATTTTCGTTATAGCGAGGTTGTTTTTATGGTCCCCGCAGCTGTGTTAGATTTCACTGTAATTTTTAAATGATTTTTTTTTTGTCTTTACACACTAGAATACTGTAGAACTTGGATATAACGAACTTGAAATCAGGTCCTGTCCAGTAGTATACACAAATTATTGTAATTAACCTCGGTTACCCCTTTTTTTTCAAATGTCCGCAGACCTCGATTACAATATCCCCCACTACCCCTTTCCGACCATTGCATTCGCGTCCCCACCATCAATTTTAATGTTTTACAACCGAGGTTGGATATAAACATATTGTAGTTTGTTTTATTGTGGCGATGAAACGAGTGAAGTTTAAATTTTTCTTATTCTCTCACTTTGCAGTGCAACGAATAAATAAGCTTGATGATAAGGTCAACTCAATTGGAGAATCAACGAGGCTGCTGGCCAAATAAATGGTGAATTCTTAGTACTTTAACAATTGTCCAATCCAATCAACCGAGTATTGGTCGGTAATGGCGTTTGTTTTTCTTTCCAGGTGCATTGTTACCCGTATCACGGGGTTCACCTTTTTTTTAAAGTTCGCCGGCCATTACTCTCGAATCGGAGAGTTCTACAATTTCGAGCGATTCTGGACTCGATTGTTTATTTGTCAAGTGTGAGAGACAAATCAGTGAGCGCTTTGTGACTCGTAGTTTATTAGATAAATATGCGCCCTGGTTGGTTAGTGAGCTACACTTGGGCTCAGCATCAGCAGCAAAGTGCCCCCTCCAGATGCTGTCCGCAACGTGTTTTTCTTTTTTCTTTTTTTTTTTTTTTGGTTGTTTTTTTGGTTGGTTTTTTTTTGGTTTTTTTTTTTAAACAACCGTGAAATGCAACTTTTTTTTATGTTTTTATTTTAAATCACGTTTCTAGTCGAGTTGTGTAGGCCAATTCATCTCATTCCATTCTGTCGCCTCTCCTGTGTGACACATTCGTGCTGGAAATAATCGTGCATCCAAAAGTTGTTCCAATTCAAACTTAAACCACAGGCACCTGAGATCATGTGCATCACTTGCTCACTCGGATCTTATCTTCTTTGCTCCGTCTCCATCTTGGGTCTGATTTTATCAAGAATTGTTATAGTACAATCAACGTCTCATCATCACGAAACCAAAAAAAAGTTAATATCAGGAAAAAAAAGCTTTTATCAAATTGTCGAGAGAGAAAAAAAAATGGTAATTACACATCATTCCATTTGAAGTCAAAAAACATTTCCTGTCATCTGTGGGCCGGTCACTGTTTGTACTTATACGTTCCTTTGTAAATGTTCAATGACAAATACAGTTCTGATACACTATTGTACATGTGTTTCCTTTTATTGTGCATTTTTTAACGTTAACGTTAAAAGAAATGAAAACTCAGATGCAACCTCCCGGTAAGTTTCTTGAAGGATAACAAACAAATATTTTGCTTCATTATTTACTATTATTTGTTTGTGTGTGATGGAAGATTTGTTTTGTTTTGAAAGTAGTTTAATGAGATTTCGAATCAAAATTTGCGTGTGTGTTGTAAATTTAGTGAATTTATTTTGAGCTGTTCATCATTGGCGCCATGCCCATTTTGCTAACTTCAGTCGGCCCATTACTAATTAGCTCAATGTCTTATATTAATCAAGTAAGTGCAAAAGCATGACAAATCATTTGCACGTGGATAAAGCGGAAGTGTTATTTGCACCACAGCTGCCCTTGACACGAGCGCAGAGCATTGCAATCACCTCATCTAGCTTTATCGTCAATGGAAATACAAATCAGCAATGCTAAGAGAAATTTAATGTCTAATCAACAGTAACCGAGAAGTTAAATTTACCAAAATAAATGTTTGAAAATTATCAGAGAGTTAACGCGAATTGAATCTGAGTTGGGTGGAGTAGTGGAGTAACAGTTCCCGCAAGTGGCTCTGAGCCAAATTTCAGGATAAGCTACAATGTTGTCTTTTAGGAAATCAGCAGAAAGGAGACAACATTCGCACGCTGTCAAGAGATTTGGGCAGTGAAACGTGTAACTAACAGTAATAACGCAAGAGATAACAACCTCGTACACCAGACAACAAATTTGTAAAACAAAAACACGGTAAACCAAAAGAAAAAATCTTAACAGTTAAGGTTAGGAATAAGTTTAATTTTATTTAATGTCTTCCTACCTTGATTTCAATCTTGTTTCTGAGTCTTTTTATGTAAAATGTCGGTTTCCCAAGTGAATTTGTGGTTTTGTTCATCGTACGCACTTAAATCGTCGTGGTAGAAGTATGAAGACAGCACAGTGGATGTAGAGAGCCTGCTGAAGATTGCAAAATATTTGTTAAGTAAGATGGAAATGAAAACCAAAATGAACCAAAATTGTCATTCATTATGTACACGACTAATTGGAAAAATAAAACGATTTCATTGTTCAATAAGCCTTTGTTTTAATTGTGCTATACACTTGTAACGGTTATTTGAACCATCATAAACAGTAAAAGAAATAAAAGTAATAAATGCAAGTCATCGTAGCATCCATGCGATGCTCTATTGAACATGGCTACAATTTCCGGAGAGAGATGCAATAGCTGGCATTATTGATTTCAGATGGAGACTGAGAGGAAAAACACATCTTTTCCACTGTGCTTGGGGGGAGAGTAAGAAAAAGAAGAAAAATTAAGTCTGGCACTTAACATGTTTTCAGCAGCTACCGTAAACATGAATAATTTTTCTCTTAGATGAGGTGAAAAATAGCTGAAATCATTAAGAATTCAATTGCAGGAAATACTCGTGGGTAAAAACAACTTTGCGTATTCTTTAAAATGTCAAAGGAGTCGTTTATTTCACAGGAAATACTCGACATTTAAAGAACGAATAATTATTAACTACTTTTATTTGCCGGAAATGAATTGACAATGTAATAAGCACCTATTCTATTCGCAAATGGGAAAAATATCCCAGATAAAAAAAATAAAGCAACGTAAAAAATTAACAGAAATTGATCGAAATTTTTTTTTTTTTTTAATCAATCGATATAAATATACTGCAGTTTGTACATCAAACGAGTAACATGAAGATAGTATGAGAATAGGCACCACAGTGTTGCTAAGCTTATATCTGTCCTCGATGCGAGTACGCAAGAAAATGAAGACAAAATATTGGAATATGCATTAATTGGAAATTAAGCGATAAATTTGATCGGTATGTCGTTTGTGGGACTTCGAACGTGCCGTTGGTGCTATGCAGCTGGTGAGGAAAAATCAATTGCTTGCGAGCTACGCTACTACTCGCTAGTTTTCGCATTACGATCTGCTGGCACGCCATCTTGGACACGACGATAACCCGCGAGGGTGTTTTCGCTGCACAGCAAGTCAGTTAAGATGGAAGCCCACCTTAGTCACTGCCTGGTTTCTTCTCTTTATGCTTATATTTTAACAGGTAAGTTTGATGATTATGTTATCCTTCTCATCTATGGACATTTGTCACTCGATTTATTGCACGCAAGCCCATTTTTATAAATGTTTCAATTAATATTTCTGCTTGTATCTTTAATCTATATCAACTGCAACTGAATGTGCTTCATCTCACAAGTCTGAAGGAAGATGGTTGCTCATAACATAGCAACCCAATGCTGTGTTGTTTCACTGATGAATGCGAAAAGTTAAAATTCTGTCCACCAATATCTGTAATCATTAATCTCAAGATGAATTCAGCAAATAACTCAATTATGAGTGTGTCAGTGTAGCGTGGGTATAAATATTCAGATAACTTGCACAATCACGGTTATGCTAGTAGATTAAAATCATTTCATTAATTAAAAATAAAAATGTCAGAAAGAAATTGAACCGAGGCCAAGGTCGTTAAACCCACCTGTTAAGAGGATTGCTAGCAGCCTAGTGCCAAATAGGTGTATAAATGTACTAATTTTCGTTTCTTAATTAATTCACTGGTTTAGCTATTCGTGATAATATTTAATGAGAAATTATATTAACCAAGTGTGTTGTAATATGTTTTTTGCAACTTCTTTTGTTTTTTTATGAGTTTTTGAATAAGGACTGTTATTGAGTTTGTATTAGTACTAAACTAAATTGCTTTTAGTTGTTTGCAGGCTGCTGCTTCCTAGATTGTAGTATTTTATCGGATCATTTAGTAAGAGAGCGGTCAAGTGGAAGACACCTGATTGATCAGCGAAGATTAGTTCGCAGCCAGCACATACTGGCAAATCAATAGACCCGTGTCCTCATTTAGGAATTGCTGCGGAAGAAAGTTAATTTCCTGTCCTTTGAAAACTTAGATGGGCACGTTCTTCCTTATTACTTGTGACTGCTGTTAGCTACAGTTAAAATGTCTTATAGAAGGCTAAAAAAGCCACACTCACTGCATTAACTATATATAGAACTTTAGATTACCGTACACGGTGTAATTTGTTTATTCTTGTTTCCAAGAAATTTTCCATTCAAACTGTGTGTTTTTTGAAAATCGAAATATTCTGAAGTTATTGTAGGTCGCATGCGAATCAATATCAGCAGTGGTTTAGTCATAAATTGTTTCTCTTTGAATTTTCTGCCATTATTGTTTTTGCAGCCTTTTGCTTTTTAGTAACTTGTCTGGCAACGTCCGAAATCCTGGGACCAAGATTTGCGCCAGAACCCCCTCATTCTGTCGAATTTTCGAACTCAACTGGAGATAAAATCGTTTGTAGAGCCGAGGGGAGCCCACCACCTACTGTTTCTTGGGTGTTGGCTGATGGCAGTGGGGTTGGGAATGTTCCTAATCTGAGGGAAGTGACGCCTGACGGCACGCTCACGTTTCCCCCATTCCGAGCTGAAGATTATCGCCAAGATGTGCATTCGGTCGATTATAGGTGCGTGGTCACAAATCCAGTGGGGGTCGTTCTGAGCAGATTGGTGCACGTCAAAGCAGGTGTGTAGTGTATTCGTTTGAAAGTACACGCTTTAAAAAAAGTTCAGAGATATAAAAATATTTAAAAAATTTAAATTTCAAGTGATGAATCCAGTTTATGATCTCCAAGTATACGACACATACGCCATCAAAGGAAGTTCGGCCGTGCTTCGATGTAGCGTGTCTAGTTTAATGGCCTCAGTTGTCAATGTCACCGCATGGATAAAAGATTCAGCTTTTAAAATCGAGGCTTCACCAACACCAGGTTTACAGTGTTTTTGTCAGTTTATTTGCAATTGATCGTGTTTTGCGTGCTTTTAAGATGGAAAATATGCTATTTTGCCAAATGGTGAACTTTACATCAGAGATGTAGATCACAACGACGCTCAAACGAGTTACAGGTGCCAAGTCAGACACCGATTTACCGGCGAAACCCGACAAAGTACAACAGCTGGAACTTTATTTGTGACAGGTGGAGTTTTAACGTTTTATCACGTTATCAGTCGATGCGCAAATGTTTCTCACGATTTTTATTTTGTGTGTGTGTGTGCAGAACCACAAGGAAATGTTGCTCCTAAAATGTTTGAATCTGATTCAAAATTGACGGCACTGGAAGGTGAATCTGTTATACTTCCCTGTGCAGCACAAGGGTTTCCACTTCCTGAATACACGTAACATTTCTCAAAGTTCATCATGACGTTGCCGATAATTTTTTTTAAATAAATTCATTTCAGATGGTTCCTTCAAGGACGAGATGGTCAATTAATATCCATTTATCTGGGTGAACGTTTCACACAAATATCATCTATACTTATCATCAAATCTGTTATGGTCAGTGACACAGGAATTTATGTGTGCAGGGCTGAAAATAACGTCGATATTGATCAAACCGAAGTCACCCTTGACGTCTCATGTAATGAATCTACAGTTGTCGCAGATATCAATTTAACCATTTTTCATTCACAGCACCTTTGAAAGCAACTTTAATTCCGTCGGTGCACATTTTAGAAATCGGTTCCAGCTTAAAATTACAGTGCAAAGTGAGCGGTTGGCCGGTATTGGCAATAGAATGGGTCAAAGATGGTCGTCCACTCGTAACATCGCATCACCTGCTAGTTGCCAATGAAACGGTGCATATCGATTACGTACGCCCAGACCACAAAGGAATGTACCAGTGTTTTGCTAGTAATAACTACGACATGGTGCAAGCCACGGCTGCATTATTTATGGGCGGTAAAGACTAATATTGATCGCAATACCGGCAACGATTATTTTTTCGCGTCAACGTTTTTATCTTTTTTACTTTCAGATCGAATTCCACAACTGTTGGAAGGATTCCAGGAGCACACGCTGCAGATTGGTGACAGCGTGTCCATCAAATGCTCTTTTAAAGGAAATCCTATACCCGGAGTGACGTGGCGTTTGGATAACACGCCATTGCCAGAAACTCATCGATACATGGTGGAACTTCAAACTGACGGTATTGAAAAAATCGTTAGTGCCTTGAACGTGAATGGCGTCAAGTCGGAAGACGGTGGCCTCTACACTTGCGAAGCTGCCAATAAAGCGGGCAAAACTTCTCATTGGGCGCGACTCAATATTTATGGTACGTTTGAATGGTAAGTCAAGCTTGGGATGTAGACATCAAAGAGGATGGCAGGATGGAGGAATGAGTTGTGGGTGTGGCTGTTAGCTCCGGGAGTGGCCTTGAATGAACGCAAGAGACGGTTTTAACCAGACCAATTTACTTAGTATATTTGGAAATTGGAATGTGTGTGTAGAACTCGAAACGTCTAATTTTTGACATCGGGTAGATCTTTAAGATGAGTTTCTTTTTTTTAATTATTATTAAAACCCAAGGAAGACCAGCAGTTCGAAGTATGGGCAAGATTTCAGCAACATCGGGGGGAAACGTGTCCCTGAATTGTGCGTATTATGGATATCCAATTGACAAAATTTTGTGGAAAAAAGGTTTAAAATTCAATACTAATAATAATTAAAATGATTCTTAACGTTCTCCCAACATTTTGAAAGGTACTTCTGAATTGCCAGTTAATCTTCGGCAAGATATTCTTCCAAACGGCACTTTGGTTATATCCAATGTGCAAAGAGCTTCCGATAGTGGGCGATACACGTGTGTCGCGAGCAATAAAGATGGCGACTCTGCGAGTCAAAGTTTGGATTTGGCTGTTTTAGGTAACGATTTGATCCGATTTAAGCCCCGATGAAATTAAATTGGACTTTTGTTTTCAGTTGCGCCGAATATCATTCCATTTTCCTTCCAAGCAGAACATCTTTACGCCGGTGTCATCGCTCGCATTTCGTGCGTCGTGTACCAAGGAGACGCTCCTATTAAACTGCTTTGGCTTAAAGATGGCCAACCATTCGACGACAATTTACAAGTAGAAGTGAAGACAATCGACGATTATTCCTCCATTTTAACTATTCCCGAAGTGAAGCCGATTCATTCTGGAGACTACACTTGCGTTGCTAAAAATTTAGCCGCTACCGTGAATTACACCGCACCTTTAACTGTTAATGGTATCGACTATTATTTAATAGGTGCTTAGTTTTATCGATCTGACTTGAAATTCGTTGTTTATTTTCAAGTTCAAGCCTATTGGATGGTAGAACCAAATGATACGTCGTCTTTTTTGGGTGGATCCGTACATTTACATTGCTTGGCTGGAGGTTACCCCCAACCTGTAATTACCTGGTTGAAAGTACAAGGTATTGTTTTTGCACGATTTAATTGTTTTGTTTTGGATTAATTTTGTGGTATTTTAATAGGAACATTTCCTAGAGGCAAAAAAAAGAAATTAGGTGAAGGTGACGATTATACTATTTTTGTAAACGGAACATTATACATATCACACGTCGATGATCAACACAATGGTTACTACTTTTGCGAAGCTCAAAATGGCATTGGTCAAGGTTTAAGTAAAGTTGTGCGACTCATCGTGCATCGTAAGTTGATGTCATCTAGCTCACTTGTTTGTAAATTTTCATTTGTTTTTCTTTCTTTTGCTTGTTAGGACCTCCGAAATTCACTAATCCCTTACAAAGACGAATTATTCTAAAGGGAGATGCAATTAAATTGGAATGCGATCCGAAAGGGGACAGACCAATTCAAGTGACATGGATTGTGAATGAAAACAAAGTACACAGAAAAGATGCGAGGTATAAATTACGAGAGACTCATTCGGACGAAAAGTTTGCTTCGGAGCTGAGTGTCGATGCTGCACTGCGAACCGATTCTGGAAGCTACGTGTGTGCGGCCAGAAATGTGTACGGCAGTGCAGATGCTATTTTTGAAGTTACTGTAGAAGAATCGCCAGATTCTCCATCAAATATTGAAATCAACGACGTTTTAAATCGAACCTTGACATTAATTTGGGTAGCGCCGTATAATGGAAACAGCCCTCTGAAAAGATATGTCATTCAATACAAGCAAGTACAAGGTAAATTGAAAAAAATAAAACAAAGTGAAACAACCTTTTCAAGCTATTGTTCTTATTTTTTTGGTAGAACAATGGTTGGACGATGGGAAAAATATTTCGGTTGATCCGACTCACAGCAAAGTAGTTATTACAGGGTTACAGCCAGCTACCGATTATGAATTTCGACTGTTCGCTGTCAATGATCGAGGAACGAGTGAGGCATCTGATGTTGTTCAAGCAAGCATGGCTGAAGAAGGTAAGAAATCCGAATGCCCACTTTGCACGTTATATACCATATAGCACTGGTCCACAAACTGTGCGCCGCAAAATATTTTTATACATGATCACATCGAGTCACCAACTTGTGCATGGCAACTGTTGTCAGGTATGTATTGTAGACCCATGGTTTGACTTGGGGCGCCGTGGAAAACTCTTGAAACAATGTGACGTGAACCGAAAAAGTTTGGGAACCGCTGTTTTACGGGGTTTGGTATTTCCAACAAATTTTAGACTTCGCAGTAAGAATTTGGTAAGAGTTTTGATGCTGCGCGAAAATCAGAATTTGTGTAGCCCAAATCATGTGTACATTCGATTCGCCCTTGTGTTATGTTTTTAGCGCCATCGGGTGCACCCGAAGAAGTCGAAGTCGAAGCTGCCGATGGAACAACTGTCAAAGTATTTTGGAAACCACCTTCAAAGGAGCACTGGAATGGCAACATCAGAGGATATTACGTCGGTTACAGAGTGGCAGGAAGTGGCGACGAATACGTGTTTCACCAACACGATGTACCTGAAGGATTCACCGAGAGGCTTTCACTTGCACTCACCGAATTACAAAAGTTTATCCAGTATGCTATTGTAGTACAGGCGTTTAACGGCGAGGGACATGGTCCACTGACTGAAGAAATCATCATCATGACCGCCGAAGATGTACCGTCCAAACCGCCGGAAGAGGTTCGTTGCAGCGTCCTCAATTCATACAGCATCCACGTGACTTGGCAACCTCCACCCGAAGAAAGCGTCAACGGCATCTTGCGTGGTTTCAAAATTCTCTTCCATTCGATCGAAAACGGGTTTACGGCAACACCGGTGATCGAAACCAAAACAGTTTTTACACCGAAAATAACTTTACAGGATTTAAAGAAATATACCAATTACAGTATTCAAGTTTTGGCGTATACCAAGAAGGGAAATGGGGTCAAAAGCGAGCCAATCATATGCGCCACTTTAGAGGACGTTCCAAACGCTCCTGCAGACATTAAAGCCTTGCCTTCATCTCCAGACTCGGTCCTGCTTACTTGGAAACCCCCACTTAGCACGAATGGGCAAATTACCAAGTACATTGTGTATGCCAAGAATGTTGAGAACGAGAGGGAGGAAAGTATTATCCACGTCGCTAAAGGAGACATCACTTCGCAGGAAGTGTTTGGCTTGAAAAAGGAAAATCAATACAGATTCTGGGTGACTGCCTCCACGAAAATTGGAGAAGGTCCAAAATCGGAAGTGTTAATTGCATCACCGGGAGATATCAACAGTAAGAGTTCTAGAATTTAAGAAAAATGAATATATACACATATATATATATAATTTTTTTTTGTTTATTTATTTTTATAGTTCCTGCCAAATCAGCTTCTTTTGATGAAATCACAGCTACAGCTGTCAAGTCTACACTTACGTTACCGTGTAAAGCCGTAGGTATTCCAATGCCGGATAGAAAATGGAGTAGACGGGGAAAGGTTGTTGATAAAAGCGATCGTCTGTACGTATCAACCGATGGATCTTTGACAATCACAAATATTCAAGAAAAAGACGCGGGAAATTACAGCTGCAAATTAAGCAATCATTTTGGAATGGATCAAGTTGTTTATACTCTAATTGTCCTCGGTTTGTAATCCAGTTTAAATGTAATTGAATCTTAATACGTATCTCCTCTTTTTTTACCAGCACCACCAAGCAAACCGAACTTGGCGGTCACGTTGGTCACGACAACTACTCTTGATGTGCAATGGAAGGTTGGAATTAAAGGTGCAAGTCCAATTGTAGGTACGTACAAAAAAAAATCATACCGTACATGCTATTTTTAAATAGTAAAGTAAAATAATTGTTTCTTTTTAGGTTATTTGCTTCATTTTAAAAAAGAATTTGGGACATGGCAAGTTATTGAAATAGGAGCAAAAGAGGATGGCTACCGATTGTACGATTTACAATGTGGCACGAATTACCACTTGTACGTAATAGCCGTGAACAAAGTTGGGCAGAGTGAACAATCAAAAACACTAACTGTGCGAACTAAAGGCTTAGGTATAAAATATAAAAAATTAAATTAAAACAATATATATATATTTAAGTGACGTTTGTCGTTGTTGCAGTTGCTGATATTCCTCCCAAAGAAGAATTAATCGAAGAGGGGTCGATTTATATAACCATTCGACTCGACAGTTGGAAGAGCGCTACGTGTCCCATTTTGAATTTCGTGACCGAGTACAGAGTCAAGTCCCAAAACAAATGGTACATGGCGACGAGTGACATTAAACCGGATCAGAAAAGATTGGTGATTCGTGATTTAACTCCTGCCACTTGGTACGTTCTTCGAATGTCTGCTTTTAACAATGCCGGTCCATCCGTAGTAGAATACACTTTTGCCACGTTGACTTTAACTGGAGGTTGGATTCGAGTCTTTAATCGATCCCGGTTTGTTTATTAACCAAGTTATCGTTTCAGCGACTGTCACGCCGATCGAAATGATCAATGACATTCCAGCCGCAAATGTCCTCAACTTGTTTGATTTAAAAATCGTGGTACCAGCTGCTTGTACGCTCTTTATATTTGCGGTTGCACTTATTTTAATTTGTATTTGTGCTCGCAGATCGTCAAAACAAAAGCATAAAAAGAAAGGTGAGCGAGTGAATGGTCCGTCGCATTTTGCCGATTATTTTTTGTTTCGCAGAAACCGAAAAAAGGAGTAATCACAAAAGCGAAAACAACCACAGTCGGCCGCCACAAAAGAGGCAGAAAAAAGATGACGTTTATGTTGACACTGGATTTACATACTTTCAAAGAAACCAGCCGACGTCGTCGGGAGTGCAGCGAGATCATAAAAAACGCCAATCGCGTTTGCCTCGAGAATATAGTGAGTAGGAAATAGATTTCTTTAATATTTTTCACTACGACACTGAACACTAGACCACAGATACCACAGATTAGGGAAGTAGACTAGACTATGAGGAGAATTAATTTTAGCTATTGGTTGTTAATGAACCAGTTTTTTTGTTTATTAGATGAAATTCATAACGACTAGGAGTCAATGAAGATTTTAATTTTTTTAATTTTTATAATTCCGTTATCTAAATTCGAGAAACAATGGCGGACAATTTTATCACGTGCAAAACAACAACAATGAAATGTAGTATTTGTTGTAATACGACCGCGATCGCAATTATTCAACGTTTAGGTGTTTTTTGTTTAGGTTCTTAAACTGCAGTAGGGTGATTAAAACAAAATAACTTACTCGTTGATCAATAATCCCCGCCACCATCTCGTCATCATTCTTCAAAATAAAGCGCTAGGAACCAGTCGACTCCGGTTGAGACTACTTTAGTAAACAAAAAAGGGCGCCAAATTTTTGTCAATGACTGTACAACGCGCATGCGCGATTGCGCGCCGCATCGTGTCGATTCCTGTTGATGCGAAAGTCAACTGAAAGCTATATTTTGTATATTTTTTGTCAGGATCTGAAGATAATTTAACTCCATACGCCACAATTAATCTTAACGGGTCAACATCAATGGATATGACAAGTTTTGGCAGAAGAGGATCAGGAGCTTCCAGTCCATCAGGGGTAAATTGTCGTTACCGTGCACGTTATAAACAATAAAATTAATTCTTTTTCTAATAGAATAAACGTCCAAATGTGTCTGGAATCCAGCCTGGTGCCCGGCCACATTCAGGAAGTTTGGGAAATATTAGTGTCGGTAGTCGGATTCAACAGGTGCCAACGGCTCCACCGTTATCCGATGCCTACGGAGCTGTTCCGTCCGTTTACCCCAGACGTTAGTTTTCTCCTTTTTACACCTAATTTTTGTCTCGCAATTTTATTTTTATTTTTAATAGTTTCTTCGAGTTTGAGTCATTGTGCTCCGGTTCCAACGCCACGTCGCACGCATTTACAAAACGAAGCACTGCAAAAACAAGACGACGACAATCGGTAATTTGATGATAAATTGAATAAAGCATTTATTTAAAATCCGACAAAAGTAATTGCAGAAGTCCAAACCTTTATGCCAATCTGCTTAGCGATGTCCACTTCAGAGCGGAACCGCGTCAAAGGTCCAATGGACATCATCAACCTTCCACGAAACCGATCTGCATGTCAGGTATAATGTCAACTTTGATGACAACTCACAAACTAATAAAAAAAAAAAGTATTATTATTATTATTATTATTTTTTTAATTAGGCAATCACACTAAAAGTGCATTTTCCTGAAGCTGAAGCACGTGAATGTCTATTCGTCTGTGTAATCCAGAGATGGTTTAACGGGCCAAATTGTCACGCTGGTACAATGTTGAAAACCAAAACGACAACATAAAAAAAATTAACTTTTGGGACGATAAATCAATATTGAAATCGTCCGTAGTCAAATGATGTGTACTTTTATCGTCTACTTGTTTTTCAGTTTGCCTATTCTGACATGCACTTTTATTACGATGGGTAAATGCGTAGATGAGTCGCGAGACTTGTTAAATACGACCTGAGCTTTGTGCGAAGCCGGCAATGCATCTCGTTATAACTATGCAATTTTTCATTTTTACATACAGTAGGTGCTTTCGAATTGGTTAAGCAAATGAATAAAAGTAAATGAAATAAATGACTTATTATTGAATGCTCCTAAGTGAAAACGAGGTTATCAATTTAAAACATTTAAGCCGGTTTATCTTAACCAATTTGAACGCAACTAGAAAACGTCTGCCCTTTTATTTTATCGCACTTTAGTGTGAATAAACTTGTATGTTATTTGCAATAACTTGGTAATGTTTTTTTCTACATTTTCTACAGAATTAATTAATTTTTAACAAACTTATTACGGATGGTGCATTTAATTTCTATTTGTAGCTTACCTCCATCTTTTGTATTTAAAAAGATAAAAAAAAAATTAAACTTACTTGTTTGATTCAGAACCATATAGACCTAAATATAGGTCTATGGTTGAACACACGAATGATTTTCCAGCGAGGTATTTTTTAATTTATTGGTGAATTTGGAATCGAGTTATTTGCGAATTGTTTTGATATTTTTAAACTTTCATGCTAACCACACCCGATCGTCAATGACCCGGAAAGTGTCCAGGGTTCATCCGTACATAAAGAGGCTGCAAACAAACGAAAGTCCGGCGGATTCGATTCAACATTCGCAGGATTTCCTTATTGTGATTTCGGCGAAAATAGAAGTCACTCTAAAACGAAACAATTCGCGGGAGTTTGGCGCGACTGAGAGTTGTTCCGGCCACAAAATGGTGCTGCCGACAGTCGACCATGATTATTTGACCGATTCGAAATGCGAGGAAAGCGATCCGTCGATTTGGACACCGAGTGCGAAAAGTGTGGACGA
>JAQFXT010000088.1:0-95441 GCA_034683725.1 Strigamia crassipes
GGGTAAAGTGTGAAATCTACGAGCAAAAGTGAGAGAAAACTCATCACCAATTAATGACTCCACAACCCCAAAAATTACATTTCCCAGTTATAAAAATCTTTTTATTATTTCGAATCATTTTCACGGCGGCATTTCAATTGATTCCTCATTCAACATGGACGTCACGTCGCACTCATCCAACTACCTCCCTCGATGACAATAAAAAAAAAATGCAAAAAAAAAAATAAAAATTAAATCTCAGCCCTCTTATGTCATTATACACTCCACTATGTTTATGTGTAATTTGCACATGAAATATATGGCGCTTACAATTGGGCGTGTTGAACTCACTGGTCAAAAATCATGTCACATATAAAAGAAAGAAAAAAAAAAAAATAGGTTCACCTTTGACCTTTCTACACATCCACTTTATCGTAATGGCATCTTATTACACCTGGACAAGTTTTCTAGATTAACAAAAAGCAAAAAAAAAAAAAAAAAATCGATGCACCGGGTATGTATTTATTAGCCATGTGTTGAAGTCAAAGTTGAACTTATCAATCAAAATATTTACTTATCAGCTGTTGAAACAAAACCAACTCCTACTTAGTAAAGCAGGTATAAAATAAAACACCAGGTACACTTTTCTAAGCTCTATAATCAGCCGGATCAGGTTTTCGTTTGTCCCCTGTCTATTTATTTAACTTTATTTATTTATCTATCTCTTTTCTCCATTTTAAGGTTCCCTTAAGCCCTAACATCCTGGTGTTTGCAGCCCAGTGGTGAGCAATTATCAATTTCATCGCGCAGCTCTTTTTTTTCCTCTTTAAACACATTCATTTCCCAGCCCAGGAGAAATGGAGGCCCGGAACTCCGAGGAGGAGGAGGAGTAAATCGTGACAAACTAGCAAACTGCGTCTGTCCGGCATTCCACAGGTGGGGATCGGAGAAAAAAGTGGGAGGAGATGCATAAGCAATTATCATCATCTCCATGCATTAGACCTATCAAGGCCTGCAGCTTAACTCGAATCGCATGTTCGCATGTTCGCATGTTCGCATGTACAATTCGCTTTTTGCGCGCTCATCGCTGGAATATCGAGAGATTATCAACATTTGGTCGTTTTAAATCGATTTCGGGGTCTCGCGTCTCGCGTCTCGCGGCTCGCGTTCAGAGATATTTCCGTGTAATCGTCTTTAGATCTTGTCAAATTCCTACCACTCGGGGTCATCGGCCATTTTTCAACTTTACGGCTTTTCCCACCCATTATCAGGCGTGTAGATCGCAGATAATTGGACTTTGTGTCATGTCGGCGGACGGTCAACATGCGTCACCTTGCGCGGGTCCCTTGAATAATGGACGGTCCAGCTGGCGCTCAGAGCCCTCTCGAGAGAAGTATAAGCGTCCAGGGGACTGTCACTCACCTGATAAGGCGTGTCTACCAGGTAAGAGGAATGTGGCTACGGGTAGCTACAAATCAAAACTGCATCCCGCCTTCTCTCTCCGCGTTCCCCAGCGTCTCATATGCCCGCCGGTGTGTGTCCACCAAATCCTCTTTTGTCTTGATTTTTTTTTTTTTTTTTTTAAAACTTACAAACAACAAAAGTTAATCCGCGACAAAAACAAATTAGAAAAATATTAATTTGCACACGTGTGATGGAAAATGGGGTTTTAAACGAGGGGGTTGTTAATCCATTCTCCACTCTCCCAAGTCTGCTATAGATGATGTGATTAAAACGCTAGACAATGAATCCACTTTGAAATGAAAAGTGATATTAAAAAAAAATAAAAAATAAAAAAAATAAATTAGTGCAGTGTGTGTAAATTACATTCACCTGCTCAACGTATGTCATTTAGCAAAACTTTTATGAAAATCAATGGCGGCTACGGCTTGATTAAATTACCTTTTGATTTATCCCAATTAAGACGATACTTATATCATTGTTTTCACTCGCGTATAAATCAACATTACAAGGACCGGGCCAAATATCGTCCTCCTCGCGCTGCTCGCAAATCATTTCCCAGCCAGCAATAAACGTTACACATCCACCAACCACTTGCAATCACTCACTCACTCACTCCATCCGTTAATAATATAAACCAAAAGAAAAATAACACAAATTATTATTATTTTTTAAAAATATATTTTTTTAAATTTTTAAAAATTAAATTTTTTTTTTGTGCTTTGATGACCAGAAGGAATTGTGTTATGCAGATGAGTTGCGAGCATCTCTTCTCTGCCAAGTTGTTTATGAAGATGTATGGACTAGAGAGTAATCCATCCGAATACGCCTTCTAGCGGCCCACCTATGATTTACAGGTCACGCCACGAGATGGACGACGAGGCCCATGGGCGGCTGAGGACTCTCGCCACCACCTCAAACAACGGCAGATTAAAACGATGCATCAGACTCGCACTTATCTCCCACTCACAAAATAAATAACTCAGTCAAATGTCTCGCATCAAAAATTTACGTCCTATTTGCTTATTAGAAGATAAGTTCATCTTTCTTTCATTCCCATTTTACACCCTCCATTTGTCATTTCCCACTCGCACTTAATGCATTAATGCACTTCTATTGTCCCTTCACAACTGCTACACACAACTCACCTTTAAAACTCAACTCACCTTTTAAGCTCCGCTTAATATTTACGCGCAGCAGTTTCTATTTTTTTTTTTTTTGTTTGTTTTGTTTCTCGTTCGTTCTAGTGCGCGCAGTGACGACTTCATCGTCGGTTAAGAGCAGGTGACCCTGTCAAAAGTGCGCAGGTGTGTCCAAGGTCCTGTTTTAGTCCTTCCCTCCCCTGTGGCGAGATGACACGACAAATGGCGCGTCTGCGTGGGCTCATCGTGTGTAATTAGGCGAATTAGCCGGCGTAAAACACGATGCCTTTTGTTAACTAGTCTCCCGTGGGCTACTATAAAACAGGCAGATGGGGCTAAAGGACAATTCAACACTTTCATGTCACGCGCGCTAGATGGCGCCGCTTGGGAGCACACAATGTGGCCACATTCATAAAGAGGGGTCTTGAATTTTTTTTTTTTTTAATTAACGGTCGAAATTGAATCGATAACGAGGAAACCTGCACTTTCAAATTCGGTAGAAATATTTTTCTGCACCCTCTCAAAAAGTTGTTACTCTGTTTTACTAGCAATTGAAACCAATTATTTGCCCATTATATTTGCTTGGTAGCGTGACAAAGTCAACAGCTGGTTGGGAGGGCCATGACGGCGCAGTTCAGTCAAGATTCACTACAAACGACACTTCAAACAAGCAAAATCAACCATAACAGGGGGGGAGAACAAATGACAAAGAGGATAGACCCCATATAAACACAAGCACACACCAACCCACTTTCACTTGCACTCACAATTCCAACACATGTTTAAATTATTTTATTGGGCATCCGATTTTTAGGAGCCACAACATCCTAAAAATTAAATCCTAAAATCCTCAACAAAAAAAAAAATTTTTAGGGGCCTCAAAATCCTAAAAGTAAAAATTAAATCCTAAAATCCTCAACAAAAAGAAAATTTTTAGGGGCCTCAAAATCTTAAAAGTAAAAATCAAATCCTAAACAAAAACAAAATTGTAGAAGTAGGGCCCCTGTAGAAGCGGATTTGTAGGTCCTCGCAATCGCAGAAGCCCCCGATTTTTAAGGGGCTCAAAATCCTCAAAATCAATTTCTAAAATCTTCAACAAAAAAAAATTTTTAAAAGCCTCAAAATCCTAAAAATCAATTTCTAAAATCTTCAACAAAAACAAAATTTTTAAGGGCCTCAAAATCCTCAAAATCTAATCCAACAATCCTCAACAAAAACAAAATTGCAGAATTAGGGCCCCTGTAGAAGCGGATTTATAGGTCTTCGCAATCACAGAAGCCCCCGATTTTTAAGGGCCTCAAAATCCTCAAAATCAAATCCAAAAATTTTCAACAAAAACAAAATTGCAGAATTAGGGCCCCTGTGGAAGCGGATTTACAGGTCCTCGCAATCGCAGAAGCCCCCGATTTTTAAGGGCCTCAAAATCCTCAAAATCAAACACTAAAATTTTCAACAAAAAAAATTTTTTTTAGGGGTCTCAAAATCTTCAAAATCCTCAAAATCCTCAACAAAAGCAAAATTGTACAATTCGGGCCCTTGCAAGATTTATAGGTTCCCGCAATCGCAAGAACCCTCAAATTGCAAAAAATAAAAATTTCCCAAAACAAAATTCAAAAAAAGTTGTAAGAAGGGCCCCCGGACCGTAAATCCACCTCCGGGGCCCCAAACGCCACACCACCCCCTATATTTCTAGTTGATGGACTTCTTGGTTGCGACTGAGGACAAATAATTTGCACGCTTCGCATCGTTTTCTTCGCTTGGCAAAGCTGTTATTTAATACAATTTTCCAACAATATTATATTATTAATCTGACGGTGAGAAAAAGGCCCACACTCCACTGCCGACTAATGATTGATATAAAAAGTTCACTGACTTACTTTTGATGAGCCGTGACAACACCAAATAGGGATATTTAAAAAGCAAATAAAAATAAAAATGTCAGCGTCGAAAGCAAAAAAAGGACAAAAAAGAAAAAGGGAAAAAAAAAAAACCGTAATGAGGGTACCACGAAGGACGGACGCCATGCCCCTGGTGCGCAGCGTCCGTCCTGCTGAGCTGGAAACAAATTTCGGGACACTTCAAAGGAAACCTTGTGCCACCTGATTTAAGCAACACCTTGACAGATTTCACGGCGCGGGACTACGAATGGAGTTTTATCGAGCTCTGGGACACCGTAAAAGCGTCTGGGCGCGGGTCGTTTTGCATAAAACGCCACAATATTTGCAGTGGCGACTGACCAGACGCGCAGTATGAGGTGGGGTGCGAGATTGTGACCACGTGGGGCGAGCCATTTTCTCGCCCGGCGGGATGTCTGTGTGTAGCTGCTTGGTCTGTTGACTTACGAGCGCATGAATCCTCCATTACACTCTCATCGTGCAAGTCATGACGTGGGCTTGTCACCCGAGTGTAAAATACTCAGCAGTGACACTCGCTCATCATAAACATCCCACTGCACCCTACATGCAATTTTCTCTCTCACCTGGTCCAAGTTAATTACCAAACCGAGGCCCAGGCAAGACAACAGCTACAGCTAAACCGTGTGTGTCCCGCATAGAAATTGTCTACTCATGCCACACTATTTTCGCTTTTTTTTTCATTATCATTTGCTGAAAAATTATTTACTTCCACTTCCTTCGTATAAAAACATTTGATACGAGTTATATACAAGTCATTTCATTTTTTTTATTTTTATTTTTATTTTTATATTTTTATTTTTTTTTTTATTGTCTCAAGTGTGACTGAGATTAGTTTTTAAATTCGCCATCACGTGTAATGTTGTAATGTTTTATTCCGGAATAAATATGGATGAAGAAATAAATAAGGAGAAGGAGGGTGTGTGTGTTTATATGGTTGAGAAGTGCATGTTTCCTCAGGTTCATCATGATATGCTGTTCTCAACGGTAATTGGGGAGTCATTGAAAAGAAGGAAGAAGAGGAGAAGAAGAAAAAAAAACGAGTTTCTCGAGAAATCATTGATACTAAATGGAAAGGGCCTTTAAATGAGTGAATTAGAAATTTGTTCGCATTTTTGTGTTTTTATAAAAAAAAAAAATGGAGTGGAAATAAAAATAAACAATTACGATGGCACTTCCCATGGGGACAGTTTACAACTTTTCATTGCCTCGAGTGTATTTATGGTTCGCAAAACGACATGGGACCGTGAAGTACTCAATAAACCCCCTTAAGTGTCAAAATTCCAAAATCTAGTACGTTTTAAGTCAAATTCGAAAATCTAGTGTTGTTTTAAGTCAAATTCAAAAACTTAGTGTCGTTTTAAATCCAATTCAAAAACTTAGTGTCGTTTTAAGTCAAATTCGAAAATCTAGTGTTGTTTTAAGTCAAATTCAAAAACTTAGTGTCGTTTTAAATCAAATTCAAAAACTTAGTGTCGTTTTAAGTCAAATTCCAAAAGCTAGTTTCGTTTGTATTAAAATCTTAAAATCTAGTGTCGTTTTAAGTAAAATCGTAAAATCTAGTGTCGTTTTAAGTAAAATCTTAAAATCTAATGTCGTTTTAAGTAAAATCTTAAAATCTAGTGTCGTTTTAAGTAAAATCTTAAAATCTAGTGTTGGTTTAAGTAAAATTTTAAAATTTTGTTTAATCCTTTCAAAGCCTATTAAAAAAAAAAAAAAAAAAAAAAAAAAAACACAATCCAACACATTAAAAAACAAGACAACGTATTTTTCAATCCGAACTACTAAAATATTACAGCCCGAAACCCAAAAAAAAGAATTAAAAAAAAAGCATCACGACTTTATTCTCTCGCTGCAGATGTGTCTTTAATCTGCAAAACTTGACTCGCGCATACAGCAGTAATTTATCCTCAAATCCGCTCGGTCTCCGTCGACCGTTTTTTCTCTCGTGAACTCCTTGAAGCAGACAGGGCCATACATTTGCCTATGCAAATGACGGTAATTCTTTTTTTAATTACACCACTAACTGTCGCTAGAGCATCTCATCAAATTATACACTCAGATTAAGTAAAACGTGACATTGATCCGGGGAAAATAAAGAGCCACTTCTTCTAAAAGCCAACAACAAAAGACGACAACACATAGATTCTCAAGATTTAATAGGTGTCACATTCTTTTGATTAAACATTTTAATTAAGTTGGGCAATCTACAATGCCAACATTTATTTTCACACATGCACATTTTTTCCCCCTCTCCTCTCCCAAACCCATACATTCAAACTCTCCTGGGATCAAATTCCCCTTTCTCTCAGCTTCAAGACAAAAGCGAAACTGTTGAAGGACTATTCATTATTCAACAACACCAGATTCATTATCAAACTTGCGAATTATTGATAGTCCTCTTCTTGCACACTTCTCTGTATTGCAATAAATTTCAAAAATAAAACTTTTAATAAAAAATACTATTTAAAAAAAAAAAAAAAACCCAAATTCGAAACCCCATAAAAAAAAATCAAAATTTATTTTATTTTATATATATTTTTATAGTTATGACGTGTAAAAGGTAAAAAGTAATTCCAACTCGATGGGTGGGCTCTGCCATTTTGACATGCGCGGGTCAATACGATAACGTAAATATGTATTCAAAGGTCGAGTAAACCGAGCCCAAAGTGTGGCTTCACGTTTCCCAAACTTACATATTATCGAGCAAACATTGGGCGACACTGCTGTCGGATAAAATTTCAATTCTAAACACATAAAGTAAAAAAAAATTATTTTAAATTTCACGATTTTCACAATTTTCACCCATTAAATTCCATATTTAACTCGCGCGAGTTCCTTCACAACAGATGCACTAATTTTATGTTTTATTACCGCAAATGTTACCCCACAAATACACAAAACCTGTCATCCATCCATTCATATTTCTCGATAATTTCTTCCCATATTTTTTCTCCAAAAAAAAAAAAAAAAAAAAAAAAAAAAAAAATATTTCACCAGATGACAAAATGGTTACAAAATGGCATCAAGGTCGCAGCCTCGCCATCAATCCCCAAAACAGGTTGAAGCAAACTAAAACACCCTTCTCTCACTTTTCCTTTGAAATTTTGCCAGTCATAGACCGCTAATTTCAGCAAACGATGGCAGAAAAAAAAAATTTAAGGCCAAACAGAAATTCAAGTGACAAGTGCAAAAACTTGCAACCTATGTGTAAAAAAAAAAAAAAAAAAAAAAAAAAAAAAAAAAAAAAAAAAAAAAAAAAAATGCAACCAACATTCGTTTGACACTGAATGAGACAATGACAAGTCCATGGAAATCTATTCCAGTGACAGTTTACTCACATTTTGTCCCAAAATAAACCCCGCGTCCATTTGTCAATTCCAGCACTTAGCACCGGGTGTCGTCAGCCCTGCCTCCTTTTATTCCTCCGCTGACATTCGGCCCATCTTTCACTTGTCCAATGACAACAACTCACCAAATATAACTCTTTGGGTTTGTTGCAAGGGTGGTCTTCCCCCCCGTACCAATATAAAAACTGACACGCGAGTTTATTTTTTTTATTTCGTCGCTTCACGACCACAAACTATAAAAACCTCTGTATACAACAAGTTAAATGTTATTTAAGAAAGAGAGAAAAAATCCGACTGAATGTAAACTTAGACACAGCTGAGACTGCCAAAAGTACGGTGTTTTACGAGACAAGTACAATCGTAAAACGAGTCTTTTTCACTGCTCTTGTTCTCGCTTCTCCGCACGTGTCCCAAGGTGCAACCAAAAACTAAAAAACGGACAAATTCAATTTAATTTTGTTTGATTTTTTGGAGATTGGTGAATTTTTAGACCACCGTCATCGTTTTGTTTAATGCCCCCCCCCCCCCAACTCCTTCATCAACTCGCATCACCCTCTCTGTTCTCCCAATCACATGACCCAGATGCACTCGTTTAGATTGTCACACCGAGCGACTAATAATTCACTTTGTCAAGGGTAAAACGCGCTTTTTAATGGAACGAGCCATCAATCACGCGCTGTTCTTGTCGCGCTGCCACGACGGTAACCGAGTATTTCCTGTGCGAGCATCCACAGCGACTTTTTCGGAGATGATCATGTGAAACAGGAAGGATGTGTTTGAGGGACAAACTTTTTTTTTCTTTTTTTTCTTTTTAAAAATCCTATTTCTTCTTTAGTGATTGAGGAGTTAAGGAAATGTAGTAAACAAATTGCTGATTCGCTATTATTTTTTTCGTTCGCCAAACAACAAAAATGTCACTTAAAAAAAAGAAGAAAAAAAATGTTTTATTATGTTATTGTAAAAATCACTCACTTAGTTATTTATCACGGCCCAACACGCTGTCACCCGAGCGTAAACGCTGCATCAGCACGAGCCCACCCTTGATTCGCAAAATCTTTAAAAACACATAAAAATAACCCCCCAAAACTAAAAAATAATAATAATAACGTCACATTCAACAACCCCCTCCCTATCTAAATGCTAAAATAAACAAAAATATGTAGGGAAACGCACAAGTGGCAGCGTTTCAAAGTGCAACTCAACCCCATTTGAGGGCACCAAATAAGCTATGTGTGTGCGTCTCACTTCTCTCACTTCTCTCCTCTCTCATTACGTGAAAGATGGTAATAGAGCCCATTAAGAAACCATTCCAACCACAATAAGAACTTTGGCTTCCACCCCCGTTGCCCATTTCTAATTTCAAGCTGGATTTGTCCTAAACCACCCAGTCCATTAACTCAACAAGCTCCCAATTCCACTACACTACTGTATCGAAACAACAACTTTTACTCGCATTTGCATTTTTTTTTGTTTTTTGTTTTTTAATTATTATAAAAATAAAAATAAAGACAAAAATGCCAACACGTGCGTGAATGAGCGAGTTGTCTTGGTCTGATCCACCATTTGTTTGTTCGTTCCAATAGCATGACATTTACAGATGTCAGGCAGAATCAATAGCATGAAAGACACCGCATCCTGTTGTGTGCTTTCATATATAGCTTAAAGGCCCTCTAGTGATAGCAAATGTAAGCACAGCTGCTCTGCATTAGACCAATATAGCAAGTTTTGCCACGGGTTTCCACTTTGACTTCAATACCTTCTGTGTCCTCGGGAGAGAATGAGTAAGTAGTCGGTGTCAAAAATTGTAGAGGCCAAAAAGTGGCGGCTTGTCTAAGGTCATCCAAAGAATGTCTATGCTTAAAATGCCCCTCCATCCCAGCTTCCTTCATCTCGTGCACCTTCTTCCCCAAGGGGCCATCTGGTGCGCATTGCTCTTCCAGTCCTGCGCGCAAATAATGCCACCTTATTGATCTATCGAGCAACTTTACAAGTCTTTCCCATGTATAATTTCGACGCACCGATATTGACCCATCAAAAAAAGATAGAAAAAAAAATAATAATAAAAATTAAAAAAGATTTTTTTTTCTAATAGAAAAAAGGCTATTATCTAGAATTTTGAGACGAATCTGTTATTATTATTATTTTTTTCTTCTTTTGGTTTTTTTTTTATTTTTATATTTTTGTTTTTTGATGGTGGGAGGTTGAGAGATGAAGTTTTGCGTCCCCTCGTAACAGATGTGAGGACAAGATCAGTGGCTCGTGCCATTTGGCTGGATATCACGCTGAGTATTTCTATAAGATTTTTGTTTCTTCACTTGGCAATTAGAGTGTTCTGTCACTGTCAGACGTTCATATAATGTTTGCTCAGACTTTGAGTGTGATCTTTTTGTGACCAAAATCCTGCCATTATCGCAATGACAATTTACAAATCGCAGAAGAAAAAAAAGAAAAAAAAATACATTCAACCAGGTTTTTCCCCTTTATTTATCCCTTTTTTCACATCACACTCCAAAACTAATCACGTGAAAATATCCTCCACCCAACCCCTAACCTCAATTCCAACATCCACCATTGTAATTTATTCAAATTCCTTTCCCACTACACAGCAATAAAAAAAAAATCAATTCAATGTCCCTCATGCAATTGCATAAAATAAAATAAACCTAAATATAAATCTATAATAATAAAAAAAATCTGCATAATGTACACGTATTTATTATTTTTTATTCATATCCGGAGAAAAACTTTCCCATTTGTCTGACTAATCAATTTTTATTTCAAAAATCCAAACTTTCCACTTGAATTCGAATTTTAAACCACTTAAGCCAATTGATATTTATTTTTTTCAACTTTTTAAAATTCTCCCCGCAGATCCGAGCAACTCACGTTGATTCTCTTAACTATCCCTAATTCCACGTTAAGCGACAACAAAAGCAAAACAACACGTGCCTTCTTCACTTCACAAGCCCATTAATTGCATTACTCTGCCATTTTTCGCACATTCCGCACAAAGAGGGGCTGCGAGTCGAGCATCCTCACGCGACAATTTAAAATCTCAGCCTTTGCATCTTTTATTTATTTCAATTACCCGAGTCGTAAATCAGCGAAAGGGCGGGTTGAGCGTACACAGCACCACCGACCGACTTACTCGCTCGCAAGTGCAACGGTGTAGCAGTAAAACGACACGAAATTATTTCTCACACAGTTGTAAAACTGCTCTTACTATGCATTCATACACTCGGCCCCTTTTGTGATTCATTATCCTCGTTTCTCAGTTAATTTCCGCCCAGATGATTATCGCAAAGACACTGCTGGATGCGAGAAATCAGCAGTGTGCCACGGTTTTCCTGTACTTAACTCCAACGCAGGTAGGACACATTAAGGGACACTTATCACTTTAATGAATACGCGATTATACCCCTTTCTCTTCGCGTAACACACCATTTTCACTTCCCCGACTCACTGCTGGCATCAACCTAATCCCAGTTTGCTGCTTTGGCCATTAACGCGTTTTGATTTCGCGTCAAATTTTATCAGCCATCTTCGTTTTGCGCCGTAACGAGGCTCGCTCTAGCGTTGTATCGGGGTTAAAAAGGGTGTGGTGAAAAAGATTGGTGGGGGTCGTCGATGGGATGTCTACGATGTCAAATTAATGACGTGTGTGTGTGTGTGTCTCTGCGCACATTCGGTTTTGGAAACTAAATGGAATTTTCGGCTTAAATTACAAGGAACACGAGTGCAAGTTGAAATAAATGCTCGAGTTTTCTTATGTTCTTCAACTTTGTGTGGCATCTGGGTCTACAGGAATTTCGTCATTAGTTTTTCGGATAGACGAGCGACCTCAACATTTTTTTTTTTTTTTTTTTTCCGCCCAGTAAAAATTTTTTTTCACATCAAAGTGAAATGAAAAGCTGGGCAGGAAAGCTTGACACAATTTAAATTTTTTTTTTTTTTTTTGATACATTTTTTTGAATAAATAAAAAAAAAAGTGTAAAAAAAAAAAGTGCAATGAAGGGTCATTTGTATATAATTATTCACATATCAAGCTTTACTTTCCTATATAAATAGCGTCATCACAAACGACTAGCATTTCAGATGATAAATGGAGTTAAATGTAAGTGCAACACTTTGAAATGTTACACCACTTTTAAGGCGCTTTACAACGATTTGTCAAACTTTTTTTTTTTCCTCAGCAAAAATATCACATCATATTACTTTTCGCCCTCCTCCATCTTCAATGTCAAATTACAAATTATTCTCCCGCGTGAGAATTAACAAGTTGGAAAAAAAAAATTTAAGCATCACTCTCATGCTCCGAATGATAAATCTCGTCTCATCCATTTAGGATCAGACGCAAATCTGTGAGACGAAACGACCCGGTCTGTGTGATGGGGCGAAAATAAAAAAAATATATATAAATGAAAAAAATCGCTTTCAAATCTTCGGTGCAATTTTTTTTAATTTTTTTTTTTATATTTTTTATTTTATCCCTTTTGTTACTTCCGTTTCGAGTTAAGGTACAGCGCGTTTCAGATCAGAGACGACATTCCAACTGACACTAATGAGACACACCCAACGTTACCCTTTTCTCATCGAGAATAGAAACAAACCCGTCATCGCAAGTGAGGGTAAACATTTACCTACGACCGACTTTTTCTTGGCACGCGTTGCGTTCCTGCCTCTAATTCGACGCCCCATTGAACTTTCCTCCCCTCTCGCGTTTCACCCTCCGATCCACCGAATGAGAACAAAAAAATATATTAAAAAAAAACGTAAAAAATTTTAAAAAACCAACTAAATAAACCCTAAAAAAAAAAATAAAAAAAAATAGCGTGTCAATTAATTAATTTATACAAATAATTTATATAAAAAAAATTATTATAAATTTTTATTTTTATATTAATTTTTTTTTTAGAATTTTGTATCAATATTTTTTTTTTAAATATTTTTTTTTTTTTTAACAAAATTCTTTTTTATTTTATTTTATTTTTATTATTTTTATTTAAAAAAAAAAGCAAACAACTTCTGTTAAGTCGAAATGTACAAATTGAATTTTTCTCTCAACCTGAGGGATCGAATTTGAACATCTCTCACTTTGCTGAAAATGATCACCCTGCCCTAGGGAGGTACTGGACATCAGCAAAGGAATAGAGCGAGAGAGAGAGAGAGAGAGAGAGAGGGAAGCATGAGGGAGAAGCCGGATCCAGAAGTGCGTTATGGGGAAAGAAGGGCAAGTTGAACCAAGGGGGGAGTAAGGGGGTTTACAAGTTGGTTTGATGAATGGTCAGGTCTCTGATTTGTCATATCGGAGTGAACCTTCACCTCTAGATGAAAATTCCCCTTCCACCTTACGCCTCAAACTCCGGGTATTACATCATTGATTTCCATTGCCCTCCTGCTGCCAACTGAGGGTAAATTTTTCATTTGCCACAGAAACACAAAAAAAGACGGAAAACGGAACGAAAACTAAAACGAGTCGAAAAACTAATAATATCTATCTCACATTTTTCTACACGACGATAAAATGAAATACTTGTTGTAAACTTTTCCGCGTGCCATTGTTTAAAGTGCGCAGTAAAATTAATTTAGGTGATGAGACGCTTAAAAAAACAATTTGCAACGCACCCACAATTTTCAATCTTTGCAATGGAACTGGAAAAGAGTGAGGGGAACGAGTAATTGACACTATATCGCCATCAAACCAGGTTGAGCACGGCCGTTTCATGGCTGCACTAATGACACGCCTGGTGCATCCCCCTCCGCTTTTGAGACACGCTTGTCTGGCAATGGGCACCACCAACTACAAGTCACAACTACAAGTAATGAATTTTAACACCAAAACCCTCCATCCCTCCCTCCACCCCTCCCTCGCAAAACTCCGACGACTCGACTCGATCGATGACTGCGAATGCTCCAATGACTCATCAATTGACTGATGACCATCCAGCTGACCCACTGCCCACTGACCCCACCTCCACCACTCACCCCAATTTGCACGCGACACAAAATCCAACAAAATCCAACAAAAAGCGCGCGCAAATTTAGAAAAAAAAAACAACACGAATTTGCATCAATTGGAAACATTATATTGGATAATCCGCAATGGGAACGGCGAGTCCGACACAAACTGACCACGGGCCATGAATCACGGCAGCCAATCAGCATTAATTTAATTTTATTGAAGTGGCGACAAGCCACCAACTCTTGCCGCCCTGGCCATCGGGCCTCGCACACACAAATCGCGCGCTTAACGACTCTCCCAGGAGATAGAAACATCAGTGGACTCTTGATTGCCTTGGGGCTTTTGGATAGTCTCCATTTTCTAATACCAATGGTCAGCTTGACGCACTGCACTGGGAATTATCAGTCCAACTTAATTAAGTCTCTAATTTCAGTTTTGTGTATGTAGAGCAGCGCGCAGTGAGAAACAACACGCAACAAACCAGAGCGGCCAATTCTCCGAATAATAACATAACTCGATTGCATCGCTTTGGTCTGACAAGATTTTCGCATCACCACAATTAACGCGAGACAAAAGGAGCAAACCCATGTTAATGCCAAGCGTGCCACTTTCCTGCCAAAGTCCTTGTCCAACCAAATGAGCTGGGGCTTCTAATGTGCCACACCACGTCATTTATTCCTGATAAAATATGAGGCGAGCACAGCTGCAGTCTTTCCTAATGACCAAGTATTTATCTAGCTTACAGAGAGACACGTAACGCGAACGAAGGACCCCGGGTTTGCTTTGCACATCCTCATCCAACACCTTCTAACCCACACGAAATTGTCACACTCGATTGCACGCTATTGGAAAAAGAAAAAAAAAAAAAGATAAAGACAAAGAAATAACGCGTGATTTTGATAACTCTTGTAGAGAAATTTTAGGATGTTTTAGTTTAGTTTAGTGGTAAGAAAATAATCCAGGAGAAAGTGTTTGTAGTGAAGTTTCTAGACGAACGACAAAGATTCACCAAGAGTTCTACGTTGCGCGAAGTTTTCTTTGAATTGGTTTGCACTTTTGGCAACGTTAGCGTTCAATAACATGGTTTGTGACATCTATTCCTCCATAACCGAAAGTTTGGACCCAATTTCGACTGTTATGGTGGTGCCCCTGCACTTACGATTATTTCAAATTAAGTGCAGGCATTGCGTATTTGGTAATACGCGTGATATTCATTGGCGTGACTAATAAAATCGCGTCAATAAATATGTAGTTAAAAAAACAATGTGCAGGGTGCAGAAAATGCAGGAATTCCGTATTTATAGTAATATTTTGGTGGGTTTTTTTTTTTTTTTTAGTGTTTTTAGTGTTTTTGGACGAGAATTTGGTGTTTTTGACGAAAAAATTGATGTGCCCATCTTCGGTGCCCAGGTATTAGTATTACAAATAATATCATTGCTGAGCCCGCATGTGGGCACGCGTTTGTACGTTGGACCCCAATTCATTCTAAATTGGCCCTTGGAGTGACTAACATTTTGTGTAGTTGAAAAAACAAAACAGCTCGGACCCCATGGGCTACTATTGGAAAAAAAATCACATTTTTTTTTCTGACAAATTTTTAATATCGTTCGACTTCTTTTTTTGACAATCAATATCTTCTCCTTTGTAAAAAAAAAAAAGTGTTTTATGTAATTTTCAATTTCCACTTGGCACTTCATCACAAGGGTGTCATTTGAGGGCACAACACAAATGCTACAATATAAAAAAAATTGCAATGAGTTTAAACCGCGTCTCGCAATCAAACGTTCCATATCCCCCAGGTATAAAAGAGACAAAAACTAAAAAGAAATAAAACTACAAGAAAAAAAAATTGTTGGCTGGGACTAATTTGATTGAGTGACAATCAAGAGAAAGGAATTTTTTTCTTTTTCTTCCTACACATTTTTTTCCTTTCTTCCATTTGGCGCGAGTTAAAAATGACAGGTCACAAACCACAATGCCCATCGTCCAAAGTGTGTCCATGCCACTTGACAAATGGAATTAGTGTCCCTTTCTACCGCGTATGACACGTGACGACCCACCATCAAGAGCAAAATGGAGCTACACACACACACTGCACTCATTACTTGTATCTGCGCTATAAACTGCTGTTTCTGTCGTCCCTCACTGTCCACCAACTTATCTCCAACTTACACACAAAAACTCACCGTCTTCCCTCACCCATTATCCCGGCAAGGATCAATGAACACAAACTTCATCACGGATATTACTTTCTTCTGTAAAAAAAATTATAAAAAAAAATAAAAATAAAAATAAATAAATTCGTCGTGTGAAAAAGTGACAAACCGAATTGACAGAACGCGACCAATTCGCGAGTACATAAGGGACGGAATTGCAAATAACATAAAAGACGGATAAGGGCGAGGGAAAAAAAAATGTAAATGTTATTATCCCTCGCTATCAGATGCACATAAAAGCGGTCCATTTGTGAAGAGGCGCGCTGCTCATTCAAAAACGGGTGTCAGGAAGTCATTCGGCTGCTGACAGCATAAATGAAGTAAATAATTCGTGCACCTTGTCACGGGGAAATGGAAAAGAGAAAGGGGAAGCGAAGAACGCGTTTAACGACGTTCGCAAGTGCGTGGAGTTGACAAGCAACAAAATCTCATTATGCGATGCATAACGAGGCTGGAATTGACCAAATGCGCGGCGAACTGATTTGCACTTTATTAACTCAATAAATCGGAAGAGGGTGCGTCGTGCAGGAGTTGTGAAAAGTGCGGTCAGCCCAAAACCTTGCTTGCCCTCAA
The DNA here is from genome assembly GCA_034683725.1 of Strigamia crassipes. Lineage (NCBI taxonomy): Eukaryota > Metazoa > Arthropoda > Chilopoda > Geophilomorpha > Linotaeniidae > Strigamia > Strigamia crassipes. The sequence continues at coordinate 16,597 of JAQFXT010000088.1, forward strand.
AATTGACTCCACTGCTTCTCTGTCGGTCCCATCTCGAGGGTTACATAAATATCCAAAGCTTTCGCCGGTACGTGTTGTGTGCCACGGGTTCGGTCGAGTGGGCAGTGGCGGGCAGCAGTCAGCCAGCGGCTAGGCAAGAGCAGGCTGAATTATGGGGCCCACAGGACAGATATAAATGAGTGTTCATGTATTACGGCAAAAGTCACTTGATGTATTCCCCACGGATAAATAAAAGTGCAAAAATGTTGAAAATATTGAAATGATAAATAATGCAATAACATCCATCACCAACAAGACGCTGGTGCTACACACACAAACCGAAACGAAACGAAACGAAACGAAACAAAACGAAACGTCACCTCTAATATTTTTTTAAATTTTTTTTTCTCTTTAAAACAAACAAATATTGATAAACATGAGTCGTGATTGCTCCCAAGTTTGGACCCGCATCGCAACCCTTTGGCAAATTCTTTTAGCCGAGCCAAGTATTGATAAACGTATCTAATTGGGAGACACGTGGACTCGAGGCCCCGATGCGGGGGGTTGGTCAAAACGACCGTACCTGGGGACTCGCTCTGCCATCTGTAATCGAGTTAAGACGAGGGACGTTGGATCGAGAAGGTGTTAGTGCCCAAGATTCAGATAAGACCCAGACAACAAGAACAACACCAGGTAATTACGAGATGCGCTGTAGCTGCTGGTACATCAATAGCAGCAGCAGATAACCCCGCACCGAGAGATAGAGAGACAAAAAGCGCCATCAATGGGCACCAACCAACTCGGAACGAATTAATAAAACAAAGTGCACGACCAATCGCTTAATACCCAAACTTTGCCTTACAAATTAAAAGGTGAGCTAAAGGTCGTCGTTTCACTTTGAAGTTTGAGAGGGGTGTAAAAGCGATTGCAGCCCCCTCGACGAGAAGCTGCAGGGCCCGCGATCGATTTTACTCCACTTTGCCTCCCTCGCTCGCCATCGTCCCCTTTTCCGTATAATTTTAATAGTGACTCACCTCACATTCATTCATCTCGCCTCCCATCCTATAAACACAGAATGGAGCCATTTGTACCCAATATCGGTCACGTCGGTCCTCGTCCAAGAGCAAAAACCCAGCTGACATGTGGCACGTGCCAGCAAATGCCATCTCTCTCTCTCCTCTCTCTCTCTCACTCTTTTTCTTTGGTTCCCTCTCCCTTACAACTCGGTCACCCCCTTCCCTTCCCTTCCCTTCCATTCCTCCCCCAATGGTAATGGTCACTCTAGGCCGCAATAGAGCTGTAAAGAGAGGTGTGTAATGAAGCCCAAACTCCAATTAGCTGTTATTGTTCTGGGACAGGCCAAGTTGCAGTAGCCACGGTCAGTTTCTCTCTCTCCCACAGCTGATGAATGCTAGCCAAATGACCCTGGTGTGATAATTGTCACCTGAGGTCCAGCCTGGCTCTGTCTGAATGAGCAATTAGGAGCGCGAAGGGGAAAGAGCCAAACGCCATATACAAGGCGGACGCGTGTGGCCAGAGCTGCACTAATTAGCTCGCAGGACTGACCACTGGCCTTTTGTCCAAATGTGGATGGAGAAAAGGAAGTAGTGAGTTAACTCCATTCGCAATTGGAACCAAAAGTCGCCAATAAACCACTGGAAACGTGTCTTCGCTCGACACCCCTATCCCCCCCAAAAATAAAAAAAAATAAAAAAAATCAACTAAACATTTTCTTTTCTTTTCTTTTCTTTTGTCTTTAAATGGGATTAATTTCATGTCGATGGCATATGTAAAACCGCAAAATGGATTAAGTCAACTTGAAGCCATCGTGGACACTCGTTGTGACACATGCAAAGACGATTATTCAAATAGAGTAAATCCTTTTATGAACACGTCCCTTTAATTAGGGATTCGAAAATAAAAATTTATTCAACCAACCGTCATCGTCGCCATCATTACCCCACATGGAAAATAAAAAATAAAAAAAATAAAAAAATAAAAAAAATAAAAAAATAAAAAATAAAAATGTAAATAAATTGGAGTTTAGAGTCTCTCGTTTTGCCCATCACGAGTCGATAATTGAAGCCGGGCACAAGGGAGGAGCGAACCCCCCATTTATCAGTCGGCACCACCAAAAAGCTTTGGTCTTCAATCTCTTTGGCAGTTGCTTACCTTCACCCCCAACCTCTGTCTACCGTCTTCCTCTGGTCATCCCATCACCATCACCATCAGCTGGACTTAATGACCCGTGCACCCGCGCTGCTAGCAAAACTCCCCAGGTAGCAAATGGACTCGACCGGTCACTCGACCGGTCTCGATCAAAACTTGAACCGCAAAACTCTCAAGAAATTTGCAGACGTGCAACTCCAAACGATTAGTGGTCGGATAATTCGCTGACCCCATTCATCGCCTCCCCTCGCGTCCAGACTGTGCTCAGACTCGTGACTAAGTCGCGCGAAAAGCCAATTGTCCCTCATCTCGAGTAATTACCCTGCGGCTTGTGTCGATGCTCCAAATCCCCAGATGACACGCGGAATATTGATGCTTCGCTATTGGATTTATTAGCGTTGGCGGTAACGTACAAAAGTACGACCGTATGAAAAGAATTCCGAAAACATCTCGTGGGAGACATAACCCTCTCGAATCAATCTTGGCTTTAGAAAACGAGGGGAGAGAGAGAAAGCGAGAGAGAGACAGACAGACGCACTCACCACGTGACTCGACGCACATTTCAGCCGCCAATTTGCTCGTGCTCGTGCTCCCTCCACCGTCTCCGTCTCGTTAAACACACATTACGCATTTATTCTGTTTTAATACGATAGAATACTTGCAGTTCAAAGTGGCCATCTTTTTTCACCAACTTCCGCGAGTGGCAACAAGAACACACTCGAAGGAGGGGGGACTGCAGCAGGGCAGCAGCTGTGCGCATCTCTCTCTCTCTCTTTCTCTCTTTTCCCGTTCCAGACAGAAGCGCCCTCTGCACGCAGCGGCATTCGCATCGGGTCAGGCTGGCGTCGAGCAAGTCTGAACGCGTGAACTAAGTAAGACCCAGGGCTAGACGCACAAACGCCAGCCACAGCACGCCGTACAACAAACACGTCGTCGAGCCCCTTTTTCGGCCGGTTGCGACCGCTCCCGGTCGTCGCAATGGCTGCCGGAGCGGGTGGCGGTCATAGTGCACGTCCGACTGCGAGTCCCACGGCTGTGTTGTGCACACTCCAAAGGATTGCCATTGGTCGTCGACAGGTGCCAGGTGCAGCTGCGCCGCACAGTCTCCTCCTCCGCGCTCGACGAGCATTGGCCGGTCGCCGATGTCGCCGGAGGGAGGCGCCTCCGTTGCTCCACCACAGACCCGGCCCACCAAACAAACCGGTCATGTGTGCTGCTAGGTGACGCATGTAGGAACTAGGCGGGACGACCTGTGCGTCCCTCGCCATCCACGGTGCACTCTGTGAGGAGCCACCACTCGCCAGTGCAGCGACTCGGCGTGCGACATCGATAACTGCTCCGCTCCGCTTCGTTCCTCATTCTCTCTTTCTCTCTCTCTCTTTCACTCCACTACTCACTCACTCACTCACTCACTCGTTCGTTCGTTCGTTCTCCCTCGCTTTCCCTCGCTTTCCCCCCCTTACGAGTGCAGTTCGGTGCGGTGGGGGTACCAATGTGCGCACGCTCAAAGTCATCCACGTCACCCCACACACGCCACCTCGCTGTCCCGAGAGCCACCGCCTCGAGCGACAAACGTGTTGAGTTCGCGCGTCTGATAGGGTCGTGTCCAGGAAGCTCAGAACGCACAACGAACGCACCGTGCACAACTCGCTCGGATGGCATCGCCGCGTCCGCAGCTCGCCACGCACTCGTCACAGGATTAGTATCGGACGATATGGCACTGCGTAAACAGCGTCACACCGCCACCAGTTGAACGCATTTTCAGTGCTGTCACCGCCAGAGGGAGACACCCACATTCGCAACACAGTGCCACTACAGACAAAACTCATCCTACTAGTCCTTGGACCATCAGCACAGGTTCACGCAAAACTGGACTCGACACCACTTTTTTTACTTTTTATTATTTATGCATTTTCACCTTTAATCCTCCATCCGCACTCCCGACTGACTCATGGCACCGTCCTGCCGCAAGGACCAGCCGTCGCGGCTCAAACTTTAGACAAACTCCAGTCCGCACGGTGTCGACCCGTTGCCTCGCCCGGAGGAATGTGCCGTCTCTCACCTCAGCTGATGCGTCTCGTTACCTGTGCTGGTCAGTGCAATCGCCCTTCGCTATGCCCAAACCCCCGAACAGCCCACCCGACGCCAACATGCTGCTAGGAGAAGACAGACACGGAGCTCGAGTCGGACCGCACCTGAGCTCCGATGCCGACCCACCGGATAGTGGCGGGGGCTCCGGCAACAAGCCGCGACTCCTGCCCGTCAACGGAGGACTCGTCATGGACGTGGTAAGTACAAAAAACAAAATATTTTTACTCCTCTTTACAAACAAACCCCACAGTCCACCACTTCACTTCACTTCTATTTCACTTCACTCCCAACTGCAACTATTTATAGAGACAAAACCTTTTTCAAACCAAACACACGAGTGAGTTCTAATTTTTAACACGTCAAAACACGCGAGAAAAAGTGGCAAAACAGAGGCTTTGTTTACGTGTTTGCGAACTCGGAATAAACTCGATCCCCGTCTCCTCTCCTCTCGTCTCGTCACGTCACCCCGCCAACAAGTTCGAACAGTGCTGCGTGTCTTGTGGGTCTGTGGCAGCCGCCTGGTCCTTGCATTACATCAGGGGGACATATGGTCGTACAGGGAGGTCCTGCGCGCATTAAAAGGGCTACAGGGTTCACTCTCCCCTTCGCCCCGCACTCACTCACTCACTCGCCCCGGATGGTGTCTGCATGCCGGGGGTCACGACTAACACACTGCCGCTCCTCTCCACAAACCCAACACGTGCAACCAGGGTGGCTCATTTATCTCTTTATTTTTTATCCGCACCCCCGCCAATTTTTTTTTTATTCTTTCTTTTTCTTCTTATTTTTAAAAAATAACCGCGTCAAAGCGAAAATATTTTCGGATTAAAATTCGTCCCGATCTAATTACCCGTATCACTTACCCGTAAAAGCCATCACAGCGGCGCAACGCGGGTTTTTACAGGTGAGCTCGAAGCAAAGACAGCTGGGGTCCCCATCCATAAAAAAGGTAGCGCTAAGAGTATATAGTCCACTATACAACAGTCGTATACCGTCCAGTCCCACCCTCAAACGATCGTAGAGGGCCACTTGTCCCATCAATATTTGACGAGACGCAGTCCCATCGAGTGGCAACGCGTTCCCCATCCCCCCCCCCCACTCGCTCTCCTGCTCCCATCGCTTCCCCTTGCGGCTCTATCAGCGTCTTGCTCGGCGTTTGTGTTGTGGAAATGGTTGACAAAACAGATAATGGCCCAACGGGGCCATAAATGGCCGGGAGAAAACCTGATGGCTCTTCTCGGTAGCCGCAAGCTCCATTTGGACCGTCTCGAGCAAGAGTGGCACTTTAGGGGTCGCCACATAATTATTGTCCGCCTCCAAATGACAGACAATAATTGCACATCCCCTCCCAACATCACCCGTCATAAATTCGTGACATCATCTCTTTGCTGCGCCGGTCCAATTACACGCCCTCCACCCCCTCCCCCCATCACCTCCCCAATCCGCCCTCTCGCTGACCACAGTAAAAACGCAGGTGATGGGATCTCGCCGTCATCATCATCATCATCATCATCCGCCAGGTATCGTACGCGTCTCGGCCCCACCCGCGATAATAACAATTATTTTTTTAAATGTTTTTAATTTTTTTTCACTTTTCGAGGTAACGCCAAGAAAAATTAAAATTGAAATTGGAATTTTTCTTTTGTTAAAGAATCGCCTTCCGCTCACTTATTCATCCACTGTTATCTGCTTCAATTCGACATTGAAATTTTGCGTTTTTTTTTTTTTCTTTTTTTTTTCGCAGTTTCAATTGATATTATTTTATTTAAAATAAAAAGAAAAAAAAAAAAAAAAACGTGAAACTCGTGGCCCATTTTCAAATTTCAAAAACAATTTACCTAGATATTAAAATGTAAACGCATAAAAATCTAAACACTGAAACAGTCGTTTAATGAAGAGTCGCTGCGTAACACATTTCGAAATCAGCCGAGCGGTTATCTGCACGCGAATCCAATCGCTACCTTCTAATATCGTTATCCCAACACCTCAAGGAAGCAAAATTAAAATAAAAATATATTTCAAAAAAAAAAAAAAAATCCACAACATGTGTTTAAGAACAGGGCACGACTGTGCATGATAATAGAACACCGAAAATTCTCTCCATTTAATTTAATAATATTTTTATTTTTATTTTTATTTATTTTTTCGTTTTAAAAATAATCCGAGACTTGGAACTTGACCCGAGCGAACGAGACCACCCCTAGCACATAAAAGGGACAATTTTTCGGGCCATGTGGCTTAATATTTATATGCACAGAAGAGCTGACAAACTGCAGGAATTGGCCTGATAGGGGGATGTATTTCTGGCGTTTGAAAACGAGGCTAGTTTGACAGCTTGGCTGGCTATTCTTGGGCTTGCGCAAATCCAGTGGTGGCAAAAGACACTGAATCACTTTGTACTTTGCTGACTGATTTGTGCGAGTGTTTCTAGTCACGGCTTATTTGACTTACACCATCACCCACAGACAAATTTCTCCTTCCACCTCTCAATGAATCAACTGCTTTAAATCCCCCTCATATATTTCCTAGTCGCGACACTGCATTTAACCACATCATTAATCGATTCCTCCTAACTCTCCGCCGATAATTCACTCCGACCAAACATAAACACATCGAATTTTCGATTTTTCTCAATTACATCGATTTCTTAACTCGTGATTTGTTGACATTTGTTGAAATTTAATAAAAATTCATCTAAAATCGATTGATTATTCGATTTCCCTCCGATATTTTTGCACTTTTATCGATTAAATATTTACTAGCAATGATGTCATAGCGATAAATATTTTTCGCAAATAAACTCGTTACGGTTAATGTAGAAATGCAAAGAATAATAATCACATATTATCGATTACATCTAATCGTACGTTATTCCCAATTAAACGCGATTGTCCTAGATGTCAAAAAGGTGAAAAGCAATGCACAATTGCGCTTTAATCAAGTATCAAACCCGGGAATGACTAAGTCGAATTCGAGTCTTTTTAAACTTTTCTCAATATCATCGTGTCCTACATCCAAATGACATTTCGATTCTTAGCTCGTCATCTCGCATGCAAACGCTTTTTCCTCCTTCACGTGTCATCAAACATCTTTTATCCCTTCACTTATTTCATTAGCAAACAAATCCGCACTCGGACAACTCCTCACTCATGTAAAAACCATCCGGATTAAAACTTTTACTCAAAAAAAAAATCAAAAAAAAATCAAAAAAAAAAAAATTTCAAATTTCAAAACTGACAGCTCCAAACCATAATCCTTGCAGCTAAATGTCTATAATTGCCAGCCACAGAAAGGAAGAATCAAAATGGCGAGCGAGTGATCCAAATCTAATCTCCCACCATCCCAGGTGCACGTAAATTCGACTCGCGGGCCCCTCCGAGTGACATCGAGTGATGTCCGTTTTAAAAACCAAATTTTTTTTTGTCATCACATCACCTGACAAATTGATATTAGCACGAGTATGGCTCAGAGCATGGCTTTTGGTGCAACCACTTTACATTAAATACTTTTGCTCACACTTTTCTCGCGTCTTATTACATTAGCCAAATGGGGTTTGCGTTGACAAGCAGCAGCTGCGCCGTTTTCGAGCCAAAGACACACGAGGAAGCCAGTTAACGGACAATAATAATCCCAAACCGGCTTAATGTAATTACACGGTAACTCCGTACCGATGTAGCTATTAATTGAGCAAGCTGGACAATGTCCGGTGTAAATTACAAACTTTAACTAAGGCGCTAATGAAAGTCGGGAGTTGTTGTTTAGTTGCGAGCATCGCTTTGTCCATTTTGCTTGCGCGTCAAAGATGAGGCTAAACACGATGGCACTGACACATTCGAGAAGCTGTCGCGTGCAGGTGGGCAACATCCGGGAACACATGCACACATTTGCTCGTGTCTGTACGCACCGTTAAGCCTAAATAACTAATTCATTATCAATAAAAAGAATTAATTTTTACGTTTATATAAAATATATTTAATATTTATTTTTTTTTATTTTTTTATTTTTACAGACGCGAAATAAACCACAGAGAGAGCCACATTGGGCCACACTGGAGCCATTACCCGCTCGACTTCAGGTCAGTTGTTTTTATTCGCGTATTAAATATAAATAACAAAAAAAAATTTAAAAAAATAAAAATTATATATATAAAAATAAAAATGTCCGAAAAAGCGATTCCGACAGCGTTAATTTATAAACCCCATTAGAGGAGTGCGTTATATAAAGGTTTTTGGGAGAGAAAATTGCAAGGGTCAGAACTGAAGCTCGGGTATTAACCCATGGGCCGACACTAAATTTGACGAGGATTGTCTGGACATGAGAGCGCGGCCTTTAGGACGACGGAGGTGGAAGGCCATCGCGGCAATTTCGGAGCTTTACAGCTCGCATCGTGTCAATTTGAGGGCAGCACTACACACACACACACAGAGAGAGAGCTAGAGAGAGAGCCATCTTTATCCGAGAACCCCCAGTCCATTTTCCGTGTTGATCATTTACACCGACCACTACACAAGCGGCCATCTCGTGAAGGGTCTCGTAACTCGAGATGGATTATGAGTAGAGCAATTTGCCCGTGTGGTGCTCGTAAAAATGAAGAAGCAAAAATATCGAGTGAGTGACAAAACCAAAAGGTTCTGGTCTTGGCAGATCACGACTTAAAACAACTCACTAGTGGTGCTTCAATTAATTAAAAGCAATTTGTTCATGTTAAATGAGCGCTTTTTCATCTCCTGGACATTTTCTATATTATTATTATTGTTGTTATTATTATCATGTGGGGGTTTGTTAAGGCGCGTGTATTCGATATCCCTGTTCATTTGTTTGTTAATTGGGCACGAGGGATTGTGGATCACAATTCAATATCGAGTTTAAGTGGGTGTTGTATAAATATTTGTCCGTTCCACCAGTCGTGACTCACTCTTGTCGAAGTTTAAACGTAATCAAAGACCACACTTTGACATTCTTTTTCAATGTTTATAACAAGTTATTAATATACGAGAGCGATCTAGGCGTTTAATATTTGTGATATTTTTGGTTTTTTTTCGATTTTTTTTTTCGAATTTCTATCAATTAAATTGATAATTGATATTGGAACGCTCGTCACCGCGTTTAAATTACGATATTTCGTGTTTGTATAACGTTCAATTTTAAATCCTTTAAATATTGTTTGTTTCCTCTTACCTTTTAAGTGGTTTCAATTTTGATGTAATCACCCACGATTCTTTAAACAAACAAGCTCGAGTGCTTTCATCACACAAACGGGGGTTCAGTACACGATTCAAAACCTAAAAAAAAAATTAAAAATTAAAAATTAAAAATAGAAAAAAAAGTTTAAAAAAAAAAAAGAAAAAAAAGATTAGTTTTAAAGTAAATTTTTTTTTTAATCGGTAAAATTTCCAATTCAACGCGTTGATCCGCAATTCAACCGGAACTAAACACATCACTTGACATGTGATCTCTTCGCCTACCTCGAATTTACGATCTGGCTTGAATGTATCGTGACATTAAGCGTTCGTCACGGCTCCATAACGTGAGGGGACAAGCACAGGTGACAAGTCAGAAGGAGAAAAATGATTCCCCAACACGCTATCACTGCCCTCTTTTCATGGATAATCAATAGAATGACGAGTCTGGATGCGAGTACACACAACGCACCAAAATATTAAATAAATAAATAAAAAATGGCGAATAATCCGCGAAAAATGTTTGGCAAAATATTTTTTCATCCACTCCGAACTGAATAATTCATTTAAACAAAAGCAGTACTCGAAATAAAATCCTCTTAGAGCCCATTTCAATTTATTTTTCATCCCGCACAATGTCACCTCTTGCACTAAATTCCCGCCATTTGAAATGTAGCGAGCAAACGACTTCTTTTTCATTCACCACACACCCCAAGATGGTCCCCAGAGGTGACATTTTGCTGCGAAATTGAATCAGATTCAAACGACACGAGGTTCCAACACTGAGAGAATTAAACACTTTGTGGCTTTCCTCCATTTTTTTTTTTAATACATTTTTTTTAGCGCGCGGTTTTATAGGCCAAAGCCGAGCTTTTTCCCTCGCTCGTTATATGCTGCATACAATATTAACTCGGCATGCTCACTTCAATAGCGCACTCTGCTCGCAACTCGGTCAAATTTATTTTGACATTTGTCGGATTCATTTTGCGCACAAACACGTGCAACACTGTGTGCACTGTCTTCGAGCGACAAAATGTAAAGTTAGATGAGAAAATTGCACACAGGAAAAGTGGGGATGAGAATAATATATAAAAAAAAAAAAAAAAAAAAAAAAAAATAGATAAACAAATTGAAGAAGGGGGAAGAAGTCATTTTTGCATTATGCATAAACACTTTTTAAGGTTTATGCAATTTTTTTTCTTACACTTTTGATTTTCATTTCAAACATTGCGGATTAAAAGTTTAAATAGAAATCTTTAAAAAAAAAATTTAAAATTTTTAAAATTTTTTTTAAATTTATTTTGACTATTTAATCGTTTTCAAAATGTCGTCTTAATAAAATTAAATTATTAATTGGCAATTATTTAGTTTATTCAAGTTAAAAAAAAAGAAAAAAAAAAAAATACTATATATTTTTATAGTATCCTCTTATCGTTTCCCCATTTTATGACCTATTTTTTTATTAGTTTATGATGACTTCCATTTGAAATGGAGTTTCACACACAAAAAGAGAAGAAAAAAAGATTCACATTTCGAGAGGGGAGCGCGAAAAAAAGTGCAAAAGAGCTATTGATATATATATATATATATTAGAGATTTCTGGCTTTTGGAATTTGTCAGAATTTTAAGAAGGGGTGGCAGTGACACTAAGAAGAAAATACATTTTTTTTTTTTAAATACAAAAGCGGATCATTGATCAAATTCCATCTCATCATCATTTTCAAATTAAACTCTCAAATAACAAATTTCCCGGAACGCAACAAACTGTTAACCACCTTAGACCCCACTCGCCACCAAACCATAATAAACCAAGTCGATTTAATTACCATCAAAACAAATTGCGAATAAAAATTTGCAGGTGAATTCCATCACGACACAGCCCCTGACCACTGAACCCACCACAAGTTGTCAAGTTGCATATCACATCACCTCATCAACATCCTGTCTTTCTTGTTAAAAAATAACAAACATGTCCTTATTTTTTATTTTATTTTTATTTTTATTTTTTCTTTTTTTCTTTCTCAATCATAGGCCATCCGGTGTACGATTCCGAGCTGCACGTGCGACTGCTTTTCACCGGCCAAAACTCAGATCCGTTCGTGCGACAACTGTAAACATGGATGGGTTGCTCACGGTCAGTTATCAACCCTTTATTTTCCTATTTTTATTACGTTTATTGCATATCTCGATCGGAATTCGGCAAACAAATAGATATAAAATAAACTCTTGTTTGCAAATACCTGAAATGCGCATTCCTGTTGAGCACCGAGCCATTTGCGAGAAACAAAAGAGGGAGGAGGGGGATAAAGGGGTCAGCCAGACGCGGTACATGACTGCCCTGCTGATCGCAGCGTTCGGTTTCACGCACAGACAAGGTTGCCAACCCCAGGCGGCTCAACAGTTTTCAGTTTCGTTTTCCGATTCAATTATGAGACCCAAATAATTGAGTTAACACAACAAAAAAAAAAAAAATTTTATTTTTATTTCATTCATTCATTCAAAAAAAAAAAAAAAAAAAATGGCCGCTCGTCTTCCAAAAAAAAAATCTTTTGTTCTTTTAACTTGAATTTATTTTTCTTAGTTTAAAAAAAAAATCAAGATGGCGGGTGTACGTTTAATGGTTCATTTGTATGCACCATAATGTGCGCTTTATGAATTTAATATTAACTAGACTGTAAAAATTCACATTTTCTCACCCACTTAAAAAGGAGACAAGGCATAATACGAGACAGTGATAGATTTTGTACAAGATGCCATAGGCTGTGATGAAGCCATAACTCAACACCCACCATAACAAACTAACTCCAACATACGCCTCCGTTAGCTCGTGGTCCCCCTGCACACATTCAACTCGGTGGAAGAAATATCCCGCCACAAAACATGGTTTTATGGTTACATGGACAACATAGCCGTCTTGTTTTGTGGTTATAGGTTGCTCTTTGCCCTTCGCGTTCTGTTCAATGGCAAGTGAAGTTGACTGTATTTCACGCGACCCTGAAAAATCACTAAATATACATTTCCGACGTCAACTATACAGTGTACACCCTATTTATTGATTGACTTCGTACTGCAGTGATAAATAAATAGAAAACAACAAAAAATATATTTTATAGTCAATAAAACTTGACCGCGCGGCCATTCTCAATTTTTTCCCCGCCGTCCGACTTCATTAAACTAATTAGGACATAAGACAAAGTCAAAGGTAAAAAAAAAACTTTAAAAAAAAACATACACAGCACCGTATTTTATTTCTTGATTTTATCTGCACTGCGGGTGACTATTTCACAATAAATTCAACATGTTGACAATTCCATTCAAAATTGTCTCAATTTTCTTGTTTTACACGTTCCCACATTTCCAACTTCCGGTTTAATTTTTGCCCCCCAATATTTTTTTTTAAGAAAAAAATATGATTTGTAAAAAACAAAAGAGTCGTCATTCGGGCTTCATTTCGCCTTCAAATGGGTACATTTTCTGCACTTTTGACTTTATTTTACTGGTTAAATGGCGCGTGACGCATTTAGCATCTTGATACAAACGTCGGAAAAAAGGAGAAAAAAATTTATCTTCTCCACCCCACCCGTTGACAAAACCCCACCCTCGGCAATTTTATCGCCTCCACCCCCGTATCGATTGACGTTCATTTAAAAAACTTAACCGATCGCAAAACAAAACCGGAAAACAAAACTTTCAAAAAAAAATAAAAATATAAAAAAAAAAAACAAAGGGGGCAGACGAAATATTAGCACCCCTGGTTCGGTTTGGTTTCTCGACCCACTAAATTTAACGCCTTGAGGCAAAAGAAAAGATCAAACCGTTCGGAGACTAAAAAGTAGGGACGAACCGAGGTTTTGCCCTCTTCCGGTACGTTTGCCACTTTATTTCCCGTCCATTTTCGAACGAATGCCATTTGATTCGCACAGCTGGATAACAACCGGTTTATAATGACTTCCCAAGTTCTGAGCACTTTTACATGATATTTCTTTCGAGCTACTGAACGCCCCCGCCAACACGTTCCCTGGTCACTCCGTATCTTCTGGCTGCTTCGTGTCTGCTCCATTGCTTGTTTATTTTAACATCCAATACATTATACACGCACACACAATGATACAATGGCTTTTGCCATCCATCGCGCTACACTCGCAAACATTTTATAAAAAAATATAAAATAAATTTTTTTTTAAATTTTTTTTTTTAAAATAACTATAAAAAAAAAAAAATTAAATTACGTGTTTTGTTTGATTGTTTATTTCATTGGAATGTGCGAGTTATTTTTAGTCGTCTACAGGAAAAACAATCCTTTGTTTCATGTGTCAGACAGAAGCTCCTTTTCTGCACAGTGTAGCATGAAGATGAAGAAAAACAAAAGAACAACACGTCTACTCATGTGCACACTGGTCTTTTGTATACTAATGTAGCTAATTTGACAAAATATAAATAATCAGCGCACAAAACCGTCATTTCCTATATAATCTTATCGACAATGAGCAAATTTCAAGCCAAATAACTTTTTAAAAAAATTCAACACTAATTGCTCGTTATTGAATATTTATTATTAAATATCAATTTTCATGATAAAAAAAAAATTCTGAATTTTAAATATGACATAATGGATGGTTGTATCACAACGGTCACTGGTTATAAATTATTTATACGTGATACCTGAATATTCCAGTAACATTTCCCCTTTTCAACACGCAAGTCGGATGTCGCAACTTGATGAATGATTTTTCATAATTATTTCGTGATAATCTGTGCTGATTTAATTACAACTTACACTCGTTTAATTTATATATATCATGAATTTTCCAAACAATTACCACTTAACTAAAATTTTTAAATTTTTTTTTTATTATTACGGTAATATATATAAAAAAAAGGGATAAAAATGCAAATTTTGCACCGCAGTGTAAAATTAAATATTGACAAGCGCGGTTTTTCGAGTTCTTAAATCGGTTAGGAAAAAGAAATCTTTTTCTCATTCCCCACTGTCAGACATTTTTCAAAACGGCGCTCTATGACAGCCATTTGCTATTCGAATTAATATCCCATCGCGCCAACCATCAAATCTGATGGGAATAAGAGGAAAAATGAGAGTAGAAAAAGGGGAGTTAAAATAACAAAAAAAAAAAAAAAAAAAAAAAAAAAAAAAACCTCGCGGGAGGAATCAAATTCATATTAACATTTCATTTCTTTCATTTGAGATCAATTGATGGCACTCAAAAAGTGCCCTCTCTCGACATGACATCAAAAAAAATCAGAAAAGGGACTTTCAATTTCCCCTTAACTGACTGACACCCCCGAACGTTTTAAACACCCAATTCCACCAAAAAAAAAAAAATTCCAAAAAAAAAAAAAATTCCAAAAATTTCATCTTTAACGTCCCCCTTGTCAAGTAAATTCGTGGCCCGCAGAGGGGCACAATTTGTACCACACAACAAACATGTTGTCGGCAGCCTGTGTCTCATTCCACGGGGAGTATTTATTTTGTTTAGAAACGTGCAAAAAGTGATAAATCAGCAGTCAAAGTGGAGACACATTTACGTGTCATTCATTCTTTTTTTGAAGAGTGAAGTGAATGTCTCGTGTTGAGAAGCGAGTGAATGACACACAACGTAAACTCGGAGCGTAGCGTTTGGATTTACGGCGCTGAGCAGTGCACAAAATATTTTGGGAAAGGGAAGTGCCATTCGACAGCTCGTATTTCAGAGAACTGTGCGGTCCCCTCTACCAACAAACGTGTTGTAGTCGCACTCGCACGTGTATGACTCACAACAACAAAATCTTTCAAGATGGTCGCCTTTATTCGTACAATGTGTTTCGTATCGAGAGATGTACTTTAGATGGTTGCGAACTCGTGGAATGCTTATTCACGGACCAGTGAAAGGAATGCAAAACTTGTCTATTGAATACAACACTTTTGCTTTTCAAGCCTTTAACTCTGGAATGTTTGTCCATTCTCAATAAACATTTAAAATCGAGGGGTCCGCGTCTTTGTAACGGATAAATTACAATTGTCGGCACTTGGCTAACTTTTGACGTTGATTTATTCGCATCTCTTCCCAAATGTCCACACACGCGATGCGTCATGAACGGTTCAAAGGAAATGCGGAGTTGGGGGGGGGGGGGAGGGTTGGGGGTTGGGGAAGATGCAATTGGTGCGGTAGGCATCGTCTGGTCTGCATGAACCACCTTTGCATCAACGTCATCGTCCAATATCTTGGTTTGCGTGTCGATGCCGACCACACACGATTCTCTCGATGCGCGCCTCCACCTGCGAAGGTTCCAACACGCTAACTATATGTATATTGCGGAGAGTGAGTGCGCCGTTCCATCGTTCTAAACAAATGGGTGCAAATTTCTCATTTCTCATCTCGTGCTATCTTTTTGTGAAATTTTTTTTAAAAAAATCAGTTTTTATTTTATTTTATGTATAAATAGTGAGGTGAAGCTTGTTATCGATTGAGTTTAGTCGATTTTTAGATGAATATCACGGATAAAGTAATGAAAATCGAATATAAACAAAAATCTAGTAGTTTTAAATCGATATTTTGTCTAAAAATATAAAAAATCGACATAAACAGTAAAAGAAAGACGATTTTTACACGATTACCGCTAAAAAGTATTTTTTAAAACCAAACAACTCAAATATAAACAGAAATCGAATAGTTTTTATCGATATTTTGACATAAACAGTAAAAGACAGGCAATTATCGATTAAATTTAATCGATTTTTAGATGATCACCACGAATAAAGTAATGAAAATCAAATACAAACAAAAATCTAGTAGTTTTAAATCGATATTTTGTCTAAATATATAAAAAATCGACATAAACAGTAAAAGAAAGACGATTTTTACACGATTACCGCTAAAAAGTATTTTTTAAAACCAAACAACTCAAATATAAACAGAAATCGAATAGTTTTTATCGATATTTTGACATAAACAGTAAAAGACAGGCAATTATCGATTAAATTTAATCGATTTTTAGATGATCACCACGAATAAAGTAATGAAAATCAAATACAAACAAAAATCTAGTAGTTTTAAATCGATATTTTGTCTAAATATATAAAAAATCGACATAAACAGTAAAAGAAAGGCAATTATAGTTTAAATTTAGGCGATTTTTACACGATTACCGCTAAAAAATATTTTTAAAAAACCAAAGAACTCAAATATAAACAGAAATCGAATAGTTTTTATCGATATTTTAACATAAACAGTAAAAGACAGACAATTATCGATTAAATTTAATCGATTTTTAGCTGATCACCGGGGTAAAAGTAAAAAAAAAAAAAAACTTTTGAATCTCGAATATAAACCAAAAAAGTGAGTATTTTATATCGATATTTGGTCCTAAAAAACGCTTTAACGCGCAAAACTGGTCCAATTTCACCGAATTTTTACAATCTCTAACAAAATCCTATTGTATTTGTATGCTAATACAAAAAGCAGAACCAGGTCTTTTAATATCCGCCTCACTTAATCAAACTACTCGAGTGTCGGCCCGCAAGAAACGATTCAAAACGAGATAAAAATCGCTTCGCTAAATGGCCAAAGGAAAAGAGGTGCATTAGTGACCTCTCTCACAAAATGACCGGTCCAAACAAACTTTTCATCTCTACCCTGCAGGTGAATTAGCTTCCTTCCTGTGTGCTCCAATATTTTTTCATCCGAAAAAAAAAAAAAAATCATCCCAATGTCATTCCTCTAGCCGCAGGTAGTTCAAGGATTAAATGTACGGTAGCCCGGGCCAAGTTGAACTGGACACCAACACAAAAGCAGCACGAGGGGAATAACCTCCGAGTTGACAAACCCGAGCAAAGCAACTAAGCAAAAGGAGCATCCGTCGGTTACGTCACACGTTTCCCACACTCTTTTATCACGCCACATGTGAGTGCGTTTGTCTCCAGCGAGACTGGCAGTTCGTAGCACTAAGAGTGGCACCGAAGGATTCCATCTTATAAATAAACAAAATGATAAGACCAATGGAGCGCGCCGAGTGGATGCTGCGTTTTCAACTCTTGTCATCAAACTCAAAGAGTTGTGTGTGGAAAAATCCCCAAAAAAAAAAATTTAATTTAAGAAAAAATAAAAAAATTTTCGATGGCAAAATTCTATTTTAGTCCAGGTAGAAGAAATAGATGTTTACGTTCGTACATGTGGCATTGCACTGCCCTGTGGGAACGTGGAGAGGCTGACGCAGCAACATCCACACACCACATGGTGCAAGACACCAAAAACTCGCAACAAAAAAAAAATGTCTTTCAAACTCCGGGTCACCCGAGTGGCTAGTTTTTGATTTTTCCCCAAGTTCTGTGGAAATTCCGCGCTTTTTAATTAGTCACAGTCTGGTTTTCAACTTTCTGATGTGAAAATTGTCCTCTTTGTGCTTTCAGCTTAACAAAGAGACAAAATAATCCCGTGACAATCAAGATTTGAAAAATGAAAAAAAAAAATTTTTTTTTTTTCTCATCCACGGAAAAGCTCCAGAGCTCAAAGTAGACAAGAGTTGCGCAGGGGAGAGGGTGATTGTGCCATCACCAGGTGTTCACTCGTGAAACAGCGTGCCACATTGACTTTAATTACAGGTGTCCACTCTTTATACTCGCTCATCCCACGCTACGAGCCCGCAGCTCATTCTATTCACTCAAAATGCATTTTCTCCCGGACCCTTTTCACGAAACACGAGAACTTTTCATATTCGCAACTTCCTAGCAAAAATTCCTTTCAACCTCAATTTTTTTTATTTTTTTTATTTTTTTTTTTTATAAAACTTTAAATTATCAAAAGTCATCCAAGGTCAACTCGATGTCGTCACTTAATCATGGCCCTCGGTCACCCGACACTTAACAACTGTCACGACTGCAGGTGCAATGTGTCAAATGTCCCCACGAGCACTCTGTTATTAACCCGTTTGCATAAATTATCACCGACTTCCTGCGATTTCACCTGGAAATTCACTGTCCCCAACTAATCCTCAGACTATGCTACAATAAAAGTCGATGAACTCTGCAATCTCTTAATGACCATTTTCTGAAAATGGGCTTTCATCAAAACAGTTATAAGTTGATGCTCTGCTTTTTGCTTCTCACTTCGGACACGACACGAAGCGAGTTTTTAGACACGTCATTAGATCCGGCTTGGACATAACACGCAATATGCGCCGAAATAAAAAAAAAATTTTAGAAAACTTAAAGAGAAATCACAAATTAACCATAAAATTCAAAAAAAATAAAAAAATTGTTAATATAAAATATATATTTATTTGCGCCATCATAGATGACCCAGGCACAGGTGGTGTGACTAATTTTCAGCCAGATGCCCAGGTGATGCCCAGAGCTGTCAATTTTCTACGTTTGATCTAAATCGATTCCCTTTTGAGCAGACAATTTTTCTTTTTAAAAAAAAAAAAAAAAAAAAAGAAAAAAAAAATCCATTTCGTTATTTTTGCATTGCATAACCAATTACAAAGCTCCTTTTTTGTGGCCAAGCGCATAACTCGACCACTTTCTCACACCCAAATACACAACCTTCCTTTTGAGCCGCACAACAAGGTGTTGTGTCAAACTTTGCGGTTGCTAGGCAACCGAGATCATAGCGAGGAAACACTGAGACAGCCAGGCGAGTCATCGTAAACAAAGCGCGCATTTGTATTAACTCACTTCAACTTGGTTGCAGCAAATCTCACTTTTAGAGACCCCCACCAACCATGCCTCTAAACAGTGAGTGTTCACAAAGATGATAAGCGTGTCTGGTGTCAGATGAGAAGGAAATACCATCATGTCTTAAAGTAATAGCTACAACTACCAGATTGGAGCTTTTCTGTCTGGCCTAAATACTTATGGCCAACTTGATTTATGATGTGCTGTACATTATCACATTGCTCTTCTAAACATTTGCTTGCCTAACTGTTGCATGATTGCAATGAAAATTATCATTCAGTTTTTTTTTTTAACTTTTTTTTTTTTTAAATTGTTTTTTTTTTACTTTCTCGGTTTTTATTTTCTATTAATGTAGGTAATTATCGTTACGAAAAAAATTAAAAATGGATTTTAATTACGATAATCCACTTCCGAGTGCTTGTGTGAAATGTTCAAGTGATAATTTAAATTCATTATTTTATTTTTTTACCCACTTGTGACAAATTTTCCTGTTAATTGCTAAGGATTGGCATTTTACTAGATTCAATTTTGCATTTTTAACCCCCCAACTGGCATTTTTTTTTCAAAATTTAAATTTTTTTTTAAAAAAAAAAAAAAAAAAAAAAAAATTGTATGAAATTTGCTCTCAGAGAGAATTCACACGAAATAATTTAAAATCGTCTGTCCACCTTGATCACATAACAAGACTCAAGGGTGAAATGCAAAACCATCAATTGAATCCATCCCCAGAATTTTTTTCCTCATTTAAAAAAATTAATTCAAACCCCCCAAAAAAAAAGTTGAAGTTGTCATTTGACATTATTCTGGCAATTATTTCCAAAAAAAAAAAAAATGAAGGGCGAACCTAGTAAGACAATGCAAGATTGCTTAATTCAGTGAATTTCCGTGAGAAAATTAAAAAAAAAAGAAGAAAAAAAAGAGAATCAAATGCAAACTCTTGTACAAAGTAAGCCTTAAGGCTTGTCAGTAGCACTACAGGATCTCTTTATACGCAGGTAATTTGAGTCAACAATATGGCCACTCATAATTGCAGTGTGTGACTCGATGTAGGAATGCAAAATATTCTTGTGAAAAACAGGTTCTTTATCAAAACATTACATTGTTTTATTCACTTAATTAACTCACAACTTTATTCATTTTGTGTCTTTCCTCATAATTGGCCTAAAATACTTGAAACCATAAATTTCCTCTAGCAACAAAAAAGAAAAATAATAATAATCATAATAATAATAATAATAATAAATAATAACCATCCAGAACAAAAAAGTTGAAAATCTTCAACTTCTCCAGTAAATATGGCCAATTACCTTTAAGCCTAACGAACGCAGATGCCTTAAAGGCCCAAAACAACTCTTTGATGCTCCACACCACAACAAGACACTGAACTACCAAATAAAACTGACTAAACTTTGTCTAAAAAGAAAAAAAGACCAACAAAAAAAAAAAAAAAACACTTTCAACATCCTAAAGTGTTGAATCATCATTTACCAATTCCAGATGACAACCTTGCCCATTTTTTTAATTTTACAATAATCAAGTGTACTCATTACAGTCCCCATAGGAGGTCATAGTCCTGCTAGAAAAATTTTCACACACCAAAAAATACCAGACAATAGTGTTTCGTGACGTGGCGACATTTTCACACATGCTTTTTTTTTCACTCGTTGCTAAGCCTTTTACCCTAAAATACCATCCATTGTCTGTGGACAAAGTTACTCAAGATTCAAACTCCCATGACCTGTTGGAAATCATCATCATCATCATCATCCCGGCTTATATCTTTTACTTAGACAATTTTTCGAGCAATTGTCTGATAAAGACATTCATTTAACGCGCATCTTCCGCTTCCTACAGTCTCCTGTTCACTGACCCCTTGCGACACCCTTCTTTTCGGCTTTCGTATTCCTCCAAATTATCTGAGAAACTATTCCCAAATGCGTGCAACCATGGTCGGTTTTACCACAAGTCCACTGGAGGCCCCTAGGCAGTTGAAATCTCGAGGGCCCATCTCGCAAACTATCTCCAAATACGTTTCTTTGAATATCAATTCAATATTAAATTGATCCGTTGTTGCGGGGCCCCTGAGAAGACCCCCTGTATTTGTTGCGGCTTTGGTTACCCCATTGCCGATTTACCAATTACTTTTGGAATTTGGTTTTCGGTCTTGACCAAACTTTATAAAATTAAATGTTCTTGCGCACGTGTGACGTCAATCCCCAATCGACAGCAAATGCTGAAAAGTGAATACCAAAAAAAGATTTGGCCAAGATGGGGCCCGGGTGATATTAGAATTGTAAGGTCCCTACTTTGTAAACAATTGACCGGTCTTCTCCGTACGAGGGGCCCCGAGTGCAAATAATTTGGGCCCTAAAAAATAACAAATAAACAAAAAAATTGTATTCGAGA
Source organism: Strigamia crassipes (assembly GCA_034683725.1). Taxonomy (NCBI): domain Eukaryota; kingdom Metazoa; phylum Arthropoda; class Chilopoda; order Geophilomorpha; family Linotaeniidae; genus Strigamia; species Strigamia crassipes. The sequence goes on from JAQFXT010000088.1 coordinate 38,092, forward strand.
AAACTCGTTCTTAAGTTTTATTTTTTAAGTATTATTTTTCTGGGGCCCCATGCCTGCTCCGGAGAGCCCCGGCTGCACCTCCTTGCGGTCGGCCCTGGATTTGGTGTCTGGTAATTTTAATATTTGGTTACCAAAAAAAATTTCCAAATCTGTTTTTTCTTTTTATAAAAAAGTATTGACCCTTTTCGTTAAAAAAAAAAAAAAAACTGTTCTATATGTTGTAGTTTACGACGAGCAACTCACCCACGCACAAGTTGCGCAGGTGACGAGCTCCTCCAGTGTAATTACTCCACGCCTCGCACAACTACTTTATTGCATTTAAATTAACTGGGAATTTATTTTGGGAAGTCCTAACCCCTTTGAGCACACGTGTTGAAAACTCCAATTGAAGCTCAACAGATTTGTGCGAGTCGATGATGGTCCAGAGGGAAGGGTGCGAAGAGACCCGAAAAACAGACCCAGCTGACCATATTTGGACCGGGGACACGCGAGGGGGAGGTGATGCAAAGACAAACTATGACGTCATTTTAAGGAACTGGTCCAAGTCATTATTAGATACCAACATCTGGACACAATCGGGCGTAGAAAAGACAAAAAAAAAAAAAAAAAAAAAGAAAAGGGAAAAGCATTTGGAATGTGAGAAAGTGAGATAAAGATGATTGTGCAAAATACATCAAAAAAAGAGTAATTGAGTAAAAAAAAAAAAAGAAAAAAATGCTATCAAGACACAAAAATGAGATATAGGTCGAGTCAGTCAAACCTAAGCTTAAAATAACTACTAATCTAAACAGTTTACACCCGAGACATGGCCGTGTGGCGCCCATGTCGTTTTATTTGTATATGTATCAACCCTTTTCAAGTTCCTCGGGGAAAATGTGAAAAAATTTTATTTCAAGAAATGGATTTTCCGTGTTTGTCATTTCATTTATATTTATCGCCGCACGAAAACATGGAAACTCGGGCTAATTGTCACTCATTAAAAACAAAAAAATTCATTAAAATGGCGGCCGGATCAGTCATGACACCAGCACCAACGCTTCGAATTTTGTTCCCACGACCCGCATCATCAGTAAACGGCACTAAACTTTTGCTCACGTCAGGTGCGCGACAAGACGAGGCAGGTAATTACAGAGAGCCCCCCAGTGCACGGCACAGGTGAGCCTTTGACCCTCAGTTCAACCTGTTCCCATGCTCGTCTACGGATATTACGTACGCGCGGTCCTTCTTGTCATCTCCGACATTTTTCCTCATGAGACAAATTTCATTCCCACAAAACTCAATTTAAAAAATAAAAAAATAAAATTTTTTTTTTTTCCCCTTTAAACCCGGACCCAGCAAACGCAAACTGCGATAAATTAAAAGACACCGAGTCTATAATTTCTCGTTCCCAGTTTGTTTTCCTCAAATGTCGCAATGACATATAACCAGCTCATTACATCCCTCCGAAACCACACTCGCAAATAAACAACAAATCACCATAATCATCGTCCGTGAGAATGTTAACCCTTCTTTTTAACCTTTTCCACTCAACATTTCATCAAAAAAAAAATTAAAAAAAAAAAAAAAAATTTCGACATCACGACACGACATAAACCAATGCACGTGTATCCATATACATTCGCTATCTCGATGTCACCCACGAATGGCGTCCAAACTTAACGATTAGCATGTGAGAGCAATTAGCACAGCTATTTGAAGCTATCTAGTCATGCTTTTTACACTCTCTGCTTTTCCCAGAACCTCGAGTGCCTACCATTTTCTTTATATACGTGTATATATCATCATCATTGTAGTCAGTCCGCATTAACTTAATAGGCGGAATCCGAGGCAGGAAAAACTCGCTACAGTGTGCAGCGCGTTCCACGCCATGTTCTTGTAGCGAAGTTTCAACTGTGACGTCATTTATACCCGCGGCAAATTAATGGAGATATGGATATTATAATTTATGGGACAACTTCTTTTTTTGCTCTCAAGCATCAACACGGGGCTTTTAAGAGTAAAGCACCTCGTTCAACGCCGGGCTGGTCTTCTGATAAATGGATGAGATCCTCTTACCTGAAATACACCGGTACCGCAACCATTTTTTTTTTTTTAAATTAAAAAAAAAAAAAAACTCATTGGTTTTTCTGACCCCTCGACCCCTCAACTCCCCTTTAATTCGCTTTAATCCGTTAATTATCGTTTTTTTTTGTCCGTGCTCGCGTACAATTTCCCATAAAGCGAAAAAATAAAAAAGAATGGGGTGAATATTGAAGCAGGGGTTACGAAGGTTCAGTACGGGGGGGGTATCTGCATCGTGGTCTGAGACAGATGAGCCGCAGACCCAATTCGCCGGTCACAAAGGGGTCGTTACGTGAAACGAGTTCCGTTAGCACTCTGTTCCGTCAACGGAATGCGTATATGTATACGCAAAAAAGAAAAAAAAAAAAAAAAGTGAAAAAAAAAAATCCTAATAAGAAGTAGTAGCGGTGTAATAAAAGAAAAATGCACTGCGGGAATTCAAATGCACCCGACGAAATGCAATTACTTCAATGTGTGTAAACGCCAAATTGGTTTTAATTTACCCAACTCGAAAACGACACAAAACGACAATTCGACGCAAAATAAAAAAATTAAAAAAAAAGAAATTTTTTTTCCCATATATATATATATATATTTTTTTACTTACATATATATTTTTAATTTAAAATAATCTTTTCCATTTCCCACATTTCTTTATTCTTTTTTCCTTTATTTCCCAAGAGTGAAGTATGTGTGTGTGCACAGTTGAAAATTAGTTCTAAACGCGCGACAACCGCTTTTATTCCCCACCCCACCCCAAAAAGAAAAAAAATTATATTTTTCTGAAATAATTTTTCACAAACTTAATGTCCCATTTTATAAACTCCATTATTCTCGTCTCTGTATAAAAATATCCCTAGTGACCATTCGGGCAAGGGAAAAATGCAAAATGTCAACCGAGCGAACCAAATGGTTGCGCTTGGAAATAACAAAATATCATCACACCTGGCTCGTAGTGTTCATCCGCTGTGTCCGGCCTAAATCAGCCCTTTTCTCGCGTGCCTATTGCAGCGGTCCTCTCGGGTCTCATCAAAATCCCCTCCCTCGGACCCGTGACACCGAGTGGACTCAAACTGACCCGTTTTGCCCGCCCTCCCATCTCCAGGGACAAATTCCATCATGCGAGCTGCGCTCTCGCTTGGTTATGCTCGCTGCTTCCGGCAAACGAATTGCCACGTGCGCCCGAGGATGGAAATACCGTGGCAATAGCGGAGTCAACTTTTCCTTCGTTCGCCACCCCCGGCCCCCCTCGCCCCCCTCTGCACTCGAGATGCTCGAGGGAGGAAAGAAATCCCCCGTGTGTGCCCTGATGCATGGACATAGTCGCTTAATTTGCACGCATAAATCACAAATTGTCGACTCGGCTGGATTTTTAATGCCAACAGGCTCCCTAAGTCTCGTAGAAATTGACTTTTGGACTTTTTCACCTTCTTCCTCTTCTCCAAGATTTTATGAGATCTATTATACGAGAAATACGAGGCAAAGTTTAAAAACAAAAAGATTAAGTTTCAAATGTTTTAAATTTGAGGGGATCTTTTTATTTTTATTTTTTTTTCTTTCTTCACGTTTTAACCCTTTAACACCGGTAATTTCAACAAGCTGCTGTTGTTGTTTTATGTATGTCTCGCCTGGTTTAGAATAATTTTTTTTTCTAAATTTTTAATTAGAAATAAATTTAAAAAATTAAAATTTATTTATTTCGAAATGGAGAATTGGTGATTGCATTTCGCGTTTGATTTAATGTTTCACCTGACAACAAGAAAAAGCGTCTGAATAGGTCATTGTAATTGATGCAAATACATTCGCACAACACTATTGATGTTGGCCACCGAAAAAAAAAAAAAAAAGTAATTTATCCACAAGGGGGCGCTTAAGATTTATCACCCAAGCACAGCTATGGGTGCTTGACATGACATAATTTCGCACCCTGGGTATTCCACAAAGTGAATCAATTTTTTTTTCAAAAATAATGAGAAAAATAAAACACGTAACAAGTGTCATCATTATTCATAAATTCCAATTTCTTTCCTTTTATTTCATCCAAATCTTAAACAAAACCAAAAAAAAAAAAAAAAAAAAAAAAAGTGAAATTTTATATTTTTTCCCCTTCACCTGGGCCTCAGCCAAAAACCGATTTGCATGCACTCATCTTTTATTGATTGCTCCGCTTGGCAAAACAGGAATAGCACATAATGACAGTTGCTTGTCTTTCTACTGCACACTCCTGTTACATTTCCATCAGCAAATCACACTATTCCAAGACCCCCACAACACACATTTAAAAAAAAAAAAATTTTTTTTCACCAAATTTTCCCACTAAATCCAAATTATTCACCCTTTGGAGGGGTCAACGCAACTCAATTTGTTCTTTTCCAATATATAGAAAACCTTTGACAAATAATTGATGGCCAAGGCGCCAATGTCTTCATTCATTAACAACACAAACCATCATTCACACAATCGCGGGGGCAGAGCAAAATGAGTGGACTAAAGGATGAGGGGGATGTAAAGGAGGAGGGCTCGTGTTGAGGGGTGGCGTTTGTTCAACTTACAACTCGGTATTGTCCGATTGCAAACAGATCCAACTGACCATTTGTCATGTCATCCCTCTTATGGTTTTGTCAGTATTTGCTCTATCAGACTCATTTTTAGCAAAAAGAGCGATTAAGATGAATGATATGGTCCGCTGACAGATTGAACAACTTTCCTAATAACATCCAAACCTAATAGATTCTCTAACAACATCAGCCCACGCCACCATTTTCCAAACAAAACAACAACAAAAAATCCTAATTGCGAAAAAAAACTTAATAAAAATATTTCATATCGAAAAAATATTTTCTAAGTAGCCAGCACACCCCCCCATCACTTTTAACCCATTTTCCGGTATTGAGACTATTGACCCCATCAGCCAATTGGAAAAAAAAAAAAAAAAAGATGGGGAAATTCAAATGCACATTTTTATCGTCTGTCGCGTGTAAATCTGTCACACTTTTGGCTGCAGATTTGTGCAAAACGGAGATTTATGCAGCACACTCGAGCGGTGCATTTGCACAACCCCCTTTTTGCATTTCCCCCCTTAGCCCGCCGCGTTGAGTTATCCCAGCTTGAATAACAAATGGCCAACACTCTTTTTCTTTTCACTGGGGGTCGCCGAGCGCCGCGTTTTGTCTCGTTTCCATACAGTAATGAGTGGGTGCTCTGCATAGAAGAGACTCAACCGCGGACTTGATACGCCTGCTTTGTGGACGTAGGGTCCGCGGAATGCCAATGAGGTGGTCGGGACATGGTCCATCATCACAATTGCCCATCGTAACAATTCCATTCCTTTTTTCTCCATTTTTCCCGCCCTCGACTTTATTTAGGGAGAAAAAGAGCGAAAAGAAACGACATTTTTTCTCATTGAAACCTCGTAATTTTTGCTTTCAACCACTTATTACTCGCGCGAACTAGGACGAAAACAAGGTTTTCCTATTTCGACCGTGATTAATAGCTGGGTTCGTAGGGTTGGCAGCTCGGCCTTTCAACATTGTGGTTGGGTAAAAGTAAACGAGTTAAAAAAAAATAAATAAAAAAAAAAAAAAAAAAAATTCCTTTTAAATCAGAAATTAAATAATAAATATCGTACATTTATGTCCCGATGATTGAGGACCGTCCGTGTCCCACTGACCCATCGTGCGTGGGATGCGGCTATTGTGTCTGACCCAATGAGCACTGTCAATGTGACGTCATTCGTGACAAGTCACGAAACGAAAAATTTTATTTTTTTATTTTTATAAAAAGATTTTTTTATTTTTTTATTTTTTTTCCCCCTTAGTATCAATGTACACAACTATTATTATTATTACAAGAAAGGGACTATTTTTAGGGTTACGGATATGCGTTTCAATTTCATTACTCTATTGTGTTTGGTGTCCCATCACCGAAAATTTACGATTTTGTCATGAGAGACTCGGACTACAAAAATCAACCCTTTACTTTCGCAACACAATAGGCCATTAAAATCGATCATTTATCAATTTTTTCTTTCTTTTTATTTTATTCGCGAGTAGTTACATGAGAAGTGGGAAAAAAATTACTAAAAAGGGAACTCTCGTCATATAATGTAAAGGAAAAGCGATTATATAAAAATGATAAAAAGAAAAAATGAAACTAAAAAAAAAAAAAGGAAAAAAAAAAAAAGTGGGTGGCGAGAATGTCCTCGCGTGCTGGCTGTGGTCGCCTTCTTCCGGTCAGTTCAGGATGTGCAAATCCGATGATATAAAACAACGACACTCATCGCGTGGTGACTGTCCGAATCTCATGATTTCCTCTCCCCATATAATTAGATCCAAGGCACCAACACGTGATCCAACCGCGTGAGAAACGACGCGTGGTGCGTGCGTCTCTCCCCTTTCTCTATTGCGCGCGTTTTATGATGCGGACGCGGAGTTTCAAAAAATAAAAATAAAAAGAAGAGTGAAAAAGAATTTCAAATTAGGTGCAGCTATGACGTGATTAAAAGGAAATAAATATTTGAACGATTTTTGTCATGTAAAATTCGTGCCAAAAAAAAATACAACAAAAAAAAAATGGCGGATGCACCTCCCGTAAACATAATAAAAAAAATTTCCCCCGAAAAAAAAAAGAAAAAAAAAAAATGGTGGATTATATTAAAAAAAAATTTTTTTCTTTGGGCTCAATTTCATTGTAAATAAAAACCCATAAACAAAAAAAAAATATAAAAGTGGTCATCAAGGTGATGTCGGGATTTCATGTCATTTCCTGTTCGCGTGAGAGGACATCACTTCCCCTCACCTTGGCGTCTGTCAGTCGCCTCTTGTTCATCCGAGGGGCGGGGGTGGAATGTTGTCAATCATTATTTAAAAAAAGTACATGTGAATAAAATTGCAAATTTGCATTTATTTCGGAGATTTAAACCTTTTTTTCGGTCGTTTTTCGGTCTAATTAAATTCTTGGTGTTGCGTAAGTGAAATAAAAATGGATGGTCGAGCTCAAGGACATCTGGAGGCAGCACAAATTACGTGTCATCAAAAATAGTTGCATGTTAGTGTCTCACGACTGCACACTGGAAAGGACAGATAAACGCACGCAAACCTCCAGTTAGAAAGGGTCAATTACAAATAATCAAAGATAATTGGCAAGGCCTTGTCTGGGAGGCATGTCAGGTGTGTTGACAATGACGAATCCAAACGCATGCAAATCACGACTCTCAATGGCATATGGGGCTGCGGGGGTGGATTGCAGCTCAACTTCTTCATCCGGGTCAGGCTGCCCTTTCACCTGGGTGGAGTGGACACCAATCCGCCATATTGCAATTATGTGTGGGCGTGTAAAAATTCCCCAGCAAAAAAAAAAAAAGCAAAACTTAAAACTGAAAATAAAATTTTAAAAATATGCTCGAAAATTGCAACAATAGACAAAACAACCGTTAAAAAGCAAAACAATTTTCAAAATTTTTCAAAAAACAATTGTAGAAACACAAAACAATTATTAAAAAATAAAAAACGCAATTGTTGAAACACGAAACAATTATTAAAAAATAAAAAACACAATTGTTGAACCACGAAACAATATTTTATTTTTTTTTAAAAACCGCAACACAAAACAACAATTATTTTTTTTAAAACTATTTTTCTTTTTAAAAAAAAAACTCAATTGCTTAAACGTCTTAATGCGAATCTTTTTTAACCCGGGGTTTTCCCTCTTCCCCTTTCGCCCGCTTTCGCTTAACACGTGTCGTATTCCCCTCGTAAGACCCCGTCAACCTCGTCACGAGGCGCCAAATAGTTCCTGACAGAAGGCATCCGCCCCAATCGTGAATAGGAAATGAGGACAAAGGAGCACGGACCCCGCATCACCCGATCCCGCATAACCCTGGAATGGCACCGCGGTGCAATAGCAAGTGACAGTCGTCTGACCCCGTCGAGTCACGAGTCGAGAGCCATCCCGATCGATCCGCACAAAAGGGTTGGATCGAATGTCATTGTGCGCAACCAACTTAGTCATCAATTTTATACTTTTATTATTCCATCCCCGACCCTCTTAAATATCTCATTCTCATTAACGGTGACGACCATTTATCACGACTCTAGTCACCGCGCGAAAAATTCAAATTTCTGCAACACCGACCGGAAATGACACAACACCGTAGGAAATACCCGAACCAAACAAAAACATTTTTTTTCCGCCAAACTCACCCATCACGTTGAATCACATCCACGCCAAAACACAATAACAACGATAATAATAACAATAATTCCAAATAGGCCTAATTTCAGCCAACATTAGCGATCGATACTTCCCTCCCCCACTTAAATATAAACAATTACAAAGCCAAACTATCGCTCTAATTCATCCTCCAAACCGGAAGTGAACTTCTTGCGTTCGCAAATTACATCCAATTATTATCCCTCGACAATATTTACACCCAATTTATTCGGCAACACATTTTTATTTATTTCATTTATTATTCCTTTTTTGCGTCCCAAACAAAACCAACATATTAAATATAAATCTGGATAAGTTTAATCCTTTCCCCCCACTGCTACTAATTGCTTCCTGTACGCATCATTGCCATTTAATGCAGCAGGAAGTTGGGACTGGTTATGTTGGGTGTCATTTGCCTCATTTGATTCAAATGGACTTCTTGTGTTGCTGTTTAGAGGAGCTTAGTTCTAATTTGTCAACCCATTTCCCTAACCCGCGGCCCCGCACTAAAAAAAAAAACCTAATCCCTTTTAATTATGCAAATACTTTTTCAATTGCTTTTTCCCCCCTAACTTCTTAATTTACTCCGAAAAACTTTTATTTTACACTTTTTTTTTCTCTCTCTCTCCTTCCCAACTCCATTCCACTTTTCTTTTTTCATATATAAAAAAAAAATAAAAAATCTTTTTATGTCTCGTGGTTTTCCTCCAGATTTCTAGTAAAGTGTCTTTGTATGTAGAAAGCAGTCGATGGCACTGTCAAGTTATGAGCTTTGCAAATGTAACCTTTTTCACGAGTCATCATTCATCACTCCATTTGACACGTGCAACCAGGGGGACTTAAAAGTGTATTTTTTTTTTTAAGGTGGCGGCAAAAAAAAATTTTTTCCGCAAATCTTTATACTTGTTGAAAAAAAGCAAAAAAAAATTATACCCACCCCCCCGCTCCCCCCCAAAAAAAAGTTCACACTCTAAATTTTGTACATGGAATTTTACTTTTTTAGCATTAGGCTAATGTCGTCTTCTAATGGCTCTAGGGGAAGAAAAATCACCGCAAATTCATATTCCATTTGTGATAAAAGACCAGAAAAGAGACACAAAAAAATAAATACATGCCCACTTATAAAACCCCTTCATTTTCATCACACCCCTCACTTATAAACCAAATAAAAAAATAAAAAAATTGTCTCATGGTCCAAAAAAAAAAATTTTTTTTTTCTCTTTCATATCCCATGATCCTCTCGCACCAATGCATGCCAATCGGCCAAATAGACACCCCAAAGTCCCTTCATGCAAATTGTTGCCACTCTAACACATCCCTCCCCCACAGCCAATTCCCTGTCATCAATTTTCCGGTATCAATTTTCATTTTCTGCATTCACAAACCAAAAACTCCCCCTTTTGGCAATTTTTCACCCAAATATACACAACTTATAACAAATTTAATACCCAATATGGGCTATAAACGCATCCCCCAACTATATAAAAACCCTTTCATCATTCACAAACCTCGCCCTGATTCCTAACATTGATAAACCCTGAGAAAAAAAAAATAATTTTTCAATCCTTTCAATACTCGGCCATATTGCACGGCCGATTTTCCTCCATACAATTTTGATGCATATTAATTGTGCCCGTCCGTGCAAATTTTTCCGACCAGACATCTGATAACGTGCAACCCATTTCCCCTATGGGATAAACCACTGCTTTCCTGCACCCCTTTCATTTCCCCCTTTTTTCATGGGTCCCTCGGGCTCATGCAGAGTGCAATCAATAAAAGACATGTCTTTTGCAATATTTAAAAGCAAAAAAAAAAAAAAAATCCTCAAAAATCGGCCATTTTGGATTTTTTTTTTTTTTTTTAGACCCAAACAGCTGTGACTGTACGCGTACAATCTAAACTTGTTATCGAGCAAAACTGCCCATCTTGTAGAGGGGGACGGTTCGAGACTCTCAATTCGGTCTTCGTTCATCCCCAGTTCATTCACCCACCCGTCTGGTCTTTGGACCCCACCCAGTCCAGCAAAGCGCCCTTTGTCGCCATGGCTGCTTCCCAAATTAGTAGGTGCCTCCAACATGCTAGTGTCATCCATCCTGTCATGGGGGCCACAAAGATAGAGGCCAGAGGGCGCCTGTCCGATGCTCACCCCAATCAGAGGCTGGCAGAGAAGAACCCGGAGAGTTGGGGCAGCTAGATGAAGACAGATATATAACAACGAGCAAAAGAAATGTTGTTTAATCCCTCTAATGAAATGTTGTTGATCACAAACTTGGCTCCATTTCACGGACAATTTACGAGCTCCATTTTTAGCGCAAACGCACTCTATTTCCTCGGCTAGCCCGGCTGGTTCTAGCATCTTGCCCTGCCCTGCCCTGCCCTGCCATTGGTAAAGTGCGAGATGAAACCCCAATGTGTTCGCGCGTGTCCTCCAGGTGTCGTGCATGTCAGTGCGAGCCGAGGGGTGGGGTTGCGAGACTTATTGCACGCCCGCATTGGAATTCCATTTCGGCCGAGCGAAAGGACAACACATGGGAGCGATTCTTGGCTCGAGATTGTGGTCAACAGCCAAAACCCGCGGCGGCGTGCTTTTGGTCGAGAATAGACGAGGTGGGGTGAGCGAGGGAACGAGGGAACGAACGAACGAACGAACGAACGAACGAACGAGAGAAAAGCCAAGAGCGCGTGGTCAGACACACAACCCCAGTCCCCGCACCACCCCCTTATGGTCCATTTACTTCTGACTTGTGGCGTTATTACAGCTGACCAGCGGAGATTGCTGCGGTCACTTCCAAACCCCATACGACTTCCTCAATGTCATTGTGAAGAAGAGGCATTTCGTCGTGCCCCGAGAGCGTCTTAAATTCCACGCCTAAACCCCGCCAAGGGTTCGCCGAACAACCGACTCGAGACTCAATTTCGACTCCGAGACAATGGAGTATAGAAATTAATTTACAAATCATGCTAAAAGCTTTCGAGTGTATTGCGCGCATTTCGCGTTGCTGTTGTGACTCGCACTTGTCGCTCGTGCCATCGAACTTCATGAGGCGTGTTAAGCTACGAGCCAGATAATTTATAGGGGGAGCCTTTCTCGCAGCCCTAATTAAAATTTTTTTTTTTTCGAAAAAAACAAAAATTCCTGCGTGTAACGGACATTACCAAGGCCAAAAAAAAAAAAAAATTATTTTATTTACTTGGAATGGTTAAATCGAGTGCAAATGCGCCCTGCCCTCGCCCCCTCGAGATGTCAACCCAAACTCATCGCATCTCGAGTCGACGAGTGATTTGTTGCAAACGCGCACTCACCCCAGGTACCATGTCGAGCAAACGATTATCTGCGCACCTCTCCAGTCGCAGCTAAAGAATCTTGGCCATGTACAACACCTCAAGTACAAACAGGTCTCCAGCTGAGTTTCAAGAGGGGCGAATTCCAGATTGATTCTGCTGATAACATCATCATCGCACGTGACTTATTGGTCCATCAAAATACCGCACCTCATTTTTGCCCTCTTCCTTCTCAACCATCATCATTTCCCCCCCACCCACCCTTACCCGACTCTCGCAAATTTCAATTTCGCCATTTTTTTTTTACCCCTACGATACGAACTATAAATATTGTGTCGTCCAGCGGTCCAAACATTAACACGACTTATCAGCAAACACATCCACAAAAACCAGACTCGAATGACAGGTTGAGGGGTTGATCAAAGAGACGCCCGAGTGCCATCAGATAGAGCACGAGGCGCGACGCGCAGCACCAATTACACGACTTCTTATTTGATGGTTATCGAGGAGGGGAAAAAGAGGAGAGAGAGAGAGAGAGAGAGAGAAGGGATCAACATCTGTGTGTGCCCGTGGCGGCTGAGACCTAAAGTAAAAGAACAAATCCAGCAAAGGTTCTTCTTATCATACACCTGCGTCCCCCTTCCCTTGCCCTTGTCAGATGGGCAAGGGGATGGTCACTTGTGCGGTGACAAAAGGTAATCACGAGTGTGGGGAGAAAAGCTGTCTCGCTGATACCATCAGCCGACACGAAGAAAGCCAGATTACGCATGCGCATTAAGGCGGATGTAAGAAACACTTTTCTTTTCACTTTTAGTCGGGAGGGTAGCCAATGCTGAAAATCTCGTACGGGACAAGATTTTAGATTTTGAAATCAAGAAAATTCTAGAAATCCTAGAAATCTTAAAAATCAAGAAAATCTTAGACATTGTTTCGGAAATTGCAGCGAAATCAAGTAAAATCTTGACTGAAATCCATCTGAAATCCTGAAATCTTCAAATCCACAGTAAATCCCTGAAATTTTCAAATCCACAATAAATCCCTGAAATCTTCAAATCCAAAGTAAAGCCCTGAAATCTTCAAATCCACAGTAAATCCCTGAAATCTTTAGCAAATCTTTGAAATCCTTCAAACTTCGAAATCCTGTAAATTCATAAAATTAATCAAAATCTTTGAAAAAATTCGCCAAAATTCCTGAGAAATCTACCTGGATTTCAACAGGATTTCAAAATCTCGTACGCGATTTTTGCTATTAACAAACTCCCATTGCTTTTAGTCGCCATTTAGTATGGGCCCCGCTGAAAAAATTCGTTTTAATTAGTATTTTTCATTCACTCGCAAAAATTGCAATTTTTATTGCAGTATGGAGATGGTCGGGCGTGTGCTCTTCTGGACGGGGTTAGGGTTTTGGCGCGTCCATCGACGCATGACTCGCAATCGTGAGGTCTGTTCCTTCCTCGTCGGAAATGGATCGGGGCAGAGAGAGTCGGGCAGGGCAAGCCATCTGTACTTGTCAGTGCAGACAAGAAAGGCTTAATATTTCAAAACAGAAAAATTGCTACTAGAAATTGGATTGAGAACGTATTAAACTTGTCATCACCAAACTTGTGGTTGGAATACATCCATCAATCACAGCCATCATTACCGAATGAAGTATTAAAAAAAAAAAATTTCCCCCCCCCCTCACCACCCCGCAAAAAAAAAAAAATTCCACAAATAACAAAAAAAAAACAATAACACAAAAAAAAAAATTCATTACCCCTTGGAAATACTACTAATAATAAAAACCGTAAAAATAAAAAATATGGATATGGTCACTCAATTCCCGTTTCCATAGCACCGCATCTCATTGCAACCATGACACTGTACATTCTGGGTCCTCCAGTTTGAAAATTTCATTTTATTTTTTCTTTACCTAAAAAAAAAAAAAAATTATATATTTTTTTTTCCATTCTTATTTCCATTTATCCTTATATACGTCGTGCAAGATCTTTTGCCCCCTTTGTCTGATGGGATTCGAGCAACACTTTTTATTTCGACCTATAAACTCCATTTATAATCCTCCTTGCCTACACATACGCGTTGCATATATACGCACAAAAATATCCACACACAATCTTTTTTTCCCCTATGGTCATGAGGGGGAGTTGGGAGTTTTTCCCTGCTCTTATGTCCGTTGCGCCTAGTCATCAATCATGCAGCCTCCTTCAACCAGCCATTGCCTCTGGTCTTATTAAGTAATAAAAGCACCACCATCCATTAAACCTAACACAGTTTAAGCCTAAAATGTCCTCTAGGAACCACTAAAATGACAAAACACGCCCTAAAAAATTGTCTACGCTCCCAATACCAGTATACCACTTTTTAAAACTTCACTCAAACATCGGTCTACCGTATTTCTTCGATTTTAACTCACTAAATAACTCACTTCAATCGAAGAAATACGATATATTAAACACCGAACTGGCATATTCTTCTTTTTCTAAGTTTTAAAATCCGACCAAAGTTAATTCTTGTCGATGTTGATTGGAAAAGGCCATTTAATCCATTGCACCTGTGAAATGTCAATAATTTACAGTCACGTTTCACTATTTATGTTTTAGTTAAGGATAATCGTCATAGAAAATGGCCTTGTGTTGGCTGCTGTTGGCAATATTCGAGTTTATTTAGTTTATTTCCCCACCTCTTATGCAAACATCTCCTTTATATAAAAAAAAAAACAACACCTTCAAAGTTGAAGAAACAAAAAAAACGGCATTATCAATTGCCCCCTCTTTAAATGTCTTTTATGTGAAAAGAAAAGCGAACAGTGAAGTGGACGCGATATACAAGCCCATTTGGGCCCCTGACAAGTCGATAAGCGGCCGTCATGGCAAGAAATGAGAGGACAAAAGCTCCCTTACATATTTGCCCTTCTTCAGACAGGTTTAGGTTTCTGCAATTCGCATCTTGTATTATATCTCGCGCCCACCAACACCCCCACACTCGATAACCCCAGTCTCACCTTCCGCCAGATGCACAACAGAGTCCGGATGACAGTTGTGGAGAGATGAGGGGGAGGAGACCCCACGATGAATGGAGTTGCTACCGTACCGTATCTTGGTGACACTGTCGAAAAATTCAATATGGTGGGGTGCCAAGATATCGACCACCAACGAGCTCTATTGTGTTCGTGAAAAGGTCAGAATCGGGGTTTAATTTGGAGGCGATAATCTGCTCGGCTGCGTTGACAGGAGATGTTTCCTCCCCGCACCCCACCTCTTCTTCCTTTCACAACACCCCCGCACTTATACAACGATAACTAGTGATGAATCACACCTTTGCTGCGTCGCTAACTACTTTTATTCGGGAGATCGAGCGATGCAAAAAGGTGGCGCAACCACTAGCACGGTTTTGCCCGACGTCGTCATTGTATCAAAATCAAACTAAAAAATGTCACCAAAAATACATGTCAAACACGATATGTGATTTCATTAATCCAATTGATTTTGCGATCTAGACGATCTGGACGATTTTGCAATTTTGTGTTTGTCGTGTGATATCCGTTCCAGGGGTACAACTAAAACCCAATTATGGTGGACAACGCAAAATTACAAAACTCGTGCGATTGTTTTAAGAGGCTTCAATAATTATTGATTTTGTGATTAATGCAAAATCACATATAATAAAACCCCCCAATGTACCGCTAAACCTTACACTTTTCTTTCCGCGTACACCATTCTATACTTGGAACATATGCGGCACACTAATCCACTTTGACTCGTCAAATGACGTCACAAAACAAACTTATCCCACCCATCGAGTAGTTCCATAAGAAACAAATTGCTTTTATTTATCAAGCTAACCATTTTTTCTCCTCTCTTCGTTTTTCCTTCCTCACCTTTAGGCTTAACAATTTGGGTCAATGCTTTTAGGATACCCACGAATGACACTGATCCAAGCTTTTTCTCCACTGGATTTTCGATGATAAAAGAAACTCAGCGACAGGAAATTAAGTCTCACGACAACGTGTCCATTTTTTTCTTCTCTTATCACCTAGATTTTTTCTTTTTTTTAAATCTCAAGATAGACCAGTTTGTACGCTGACTCCTACAAGTGTTGGATCAATTTCTCGAATTCCCAAATTCGCTTTATAAAACTATATTTCCAATTACTAAACACGCCCGAGAACCCCATCAACAATAACAACAAATTCCCCGCAACTGGCCAAGATCATTTAGATTTTTTTGTTCCCTAAGAGAAAGCCATCAACTACTTTTTTTTTCCTTTCTTCTTTCTTTACTTTTCCTACTACCGTTTCCATTTTAACCTTTTGTGCGCATGGGAAATGCAAGATAAATGGGACCAGAGTCGAGTACAGAGTAGCAATATTGCCTCCCTATGCAAATTTCATTAGTAACTTCAAACTTGTTTGCCGGGGTGTTTTGCACCACCGGAATCAATATTGCTGAAAACACAGCAAACAAAAACGCAGCCAATAAAAACCCTCCGTTTTACACGTGCACAGAGCGCCAGCCCAGCCCAGCCATGTCGTGTCCTTTCACTACCCCCATTCCATCCCATTCCATTCCATTCCATTCCACAAACACAATTACCTTTACTAAAACCTCGCAGAAAAACAGTGTAAATTACAGGTCTGTCTGATGAATGACAGGAGGTCCCATGCGCACACCCCTGCGGGCCACCGCATTGCTGGTGTGACAGCATGTCCCACATATCATCCTGGACCAAACCCGCCAATTGTCCACCCCTGGACCCAACCCACCCCTCCCTAAAAATAACTGCGACTCACGCTGCAATTCCGCTCCAATCACTGTAATCGACAACAACCACCAGTTGCACATTTTTCATTGCCCCCGTTCCCATTTTGACCCCTCCTTTGCCGACCCATCAAATTACAGTCCCAACATCGCGCATGAATCAATCGTCAAAGACATCTCATCGCTGCGGACTCGAGTCACTTTTCCTCCAACACGGGCCGAATCGTTCAAAGAGGGGGGGCCGAGGGGGGTAATGTGAAATGAGTCGTCGTCAATTCCAGTCTCGTGTTAGCCAGAAGCCTTAATGGGCAGTCATCAAACGGACAAATTAAAAGCGAAGCGCTAGGAGCACCTGAGCCCCATCTTGATTTATCTCATGCTAATTCGCTCCATAATACACCTCCACTGTCTTTAGCCGGGTGGCTTGTGTTGGTGTAGGCGGGAATCTCATTTCGTATTCAGTCCGAGTGCTCTCTCTCCAACCGGAGGTGTCTCTCTCTTTCTCTCTCTCTCGCAGGAATGTCTCATTACCACTAGACCATAATTGTCCTTACTCCGACTTTCTCCGCCCCCTAGACCTGTACTTTTGTTTTATGTTTGAGGGGCGCCTTCCCGCGGGGGTTCCGAGCAGCCCTGTAATTTGGCGCCAGGACACCAAACTTTTCTTTCTTTTTTTTCTTTTTAACTTTAAAGATCACCTCCTCTTTGCCAAATATACACTTTTGTCAATTTTACACCGATGTTTTAGTGTTTTCACCGTAAATTCCTATCACTTTACTCAAAAAAAAATATTTTTTTTTTTTATTATAATTTTTTTTTTCTAAAATTCTAAATTCTTTTGACCAAATTCCAACTCGGTGCCGTTGACAGCAAATTAACTCCCGCGGTTGACAAATGGAGTGGTGGACCCTTCAACTACACCCTAATTATACACGAATTTTCCTGTCAAAACTTGTGTTTTTCTCGGTTACAAATGAATGGGGGGGGAAAAATATCTCGAATTTTTCACACCTTTCTAAATACACTCTTTTTTTTTTTTTTTTTTTTTTATTTACATTACAGCTTTGGACAAACTGGGCTTTCGTCATCTCTACAACTGCAGCCAAGTTGAAATCGTACATCCGAATATCGTGTTCGACATCGCGAGTCTCATGTTATACGGTTGCCAAGCGACTCCCATCCGTCTCAAGATCCTCCTCGATCGGCTCTTCAGCGTTTTACAACACGAAGAAGTTTTACAGGTGCTCCACGGGTTCGGATGGAAATATGAAGATTACGCGCGAGGCTACATCCTACAGGTAAACGATCGATCATTTTTTACACCAATTAATTTATTTTCCCGATATTTCATTATTTGTATCCGATTTTGATTTTTTTGCTTGCCCCGTCCTTCCCATTTCCATTCCTCCGTTCCGGTGCGCCATCACGGTCCAATTGCGTCCTCCATCGATATAAACGGTAAAACGGGCGTTGCATTTCACGTTGTGCTTACAACGGCATTCTGGGGTCTCCTCGGTGTGATGGATTTTGCTACTATGACAGCATTCAATTTTAAAGTGAGGCACACCACACCCCCGTCCTCCAACCCAACGTCCCTTCCTTCCTTCCTTCCCTTTCCTCCTCTCTTCTGTATGATGTCGAGGTGAATAAATTGAAAATTTGACAAGCACTTGCAACCGCTTTTCGAGGTATTTTCGGATATGACACCTGAACCCATTTCTCTCACGCCTACAATTTAATGACCAAAAATGACAAAGTTGAAAACTGACAGCCCCAAAATAAATAAATAAAAAATAAATAAATAACAAAAAAAAATAAAAAATCATCCCACCCCTCAATAACTCGGACGTTTCACGAGATCACGACGTGTAAACACGTACAAGATGAATGCATGTCGGAATGAAAACACGGCGATGTCACAATAACACGACAAGTCGTAACGAATGGGTGTAATGAATGGCGCCTCCATTTTTCAACTGCAATCAGCAATGGGCAGCGGGGGCGCGGTCAGCGAGGGGTCATTTGGCACAAATTGGACAGAGACACGTCCCGAGAGACGACTTTTTATCGTATGACATTAACCAATTGGCGGTGAACGGAGCTCGTTAAACGGCGCACCTACAGGACGTGCTCTTGGCGATAACGGGGAAAGCGGAGGGGAAGCGGGGGGAGCAAGTGGCAGCCAGGCAGGCGCAAAAAAAAAAGAAGAAAACCTCATTTCTAGCCTGTGTACCGCGCTATAAGGCGTGTGCAAGCAGTTTGTCACTTTTGGACTGAAGCGCCACCAGTCAGCAGTGGTGGGATCAGATAAATCAGACTCTTCTCATACACCACTCAGAATCGAGCGAGGGAGCCCCCTCGGCCACAAAATGTGTGTTTGGGGAAAGTGGAATGGACAAACTAAATCATTTCCAAGTGGCACATTTAAGGGCTAACTATAAATCTGGTGGTCCGTGTGACGCCTCGCCTCGTCTCGCCTCGCCACGCTACCCTCGCGTTGCTCAAGCGTCCGGAAAAGACGACTTGGTCCCACCGCGCTTCTAAATAACGCTCGACACCTTTAAAAATGCCCTCCGACCTCATCGCGCACCTCTTTTAACCTCATCTTCTCCCGCGCCACTTCCGGAAACCGTTTTATTTAAATGAAGGCACTTAACTCCTTTCGGGCCCGCGTTCTTGCCTTTTTTTTCTAATTATATCCCGAGTTTAAGACCCTCGATTTTTATCGCCATTCGCAGCGACCTCTCTTCCCCGCCCGAAATCGTCTACGTTTTAATTCGCGTGAAAATCGGACGTGGGAAGAACGAGCTTTGTTGGATTTGGCCCACATTTTCGTCGGTGTAAACGCAGCACAAACAAACGCGCTATTAATAAGCTCAACATTAATTAAGAGTTGGGCTTGATTAAAGCACGAGCAGCGTTTTCGAGATCGAGCACGACAGCAGGTGAGCTCATCACTCGAGTTGGTGCCTGCGAGCGTCGAGTTAGTTCCGTCTTTGTTTTATGGCGCATTGTCTGTAGCCCACTCATTTGTGACATCGCCTCCCCCGAGCGTATCCAAAGACGTCAGCCGCGTTTGATCAACTCGCCACGGCTGGGCGTCTTCTTGTCTCCCCTGTAACCACACCCCCGCGCTCCGAGCGTCCCAGCGTGATCTTAATGAAATTGCGACTCAAAAATGCAAGCCACAAAAAAGAAACAAGGACAGACAACTAATATCGCTGCTTTAACAACCCCAAACCCAAAAACCAAAAAAAAAAAAAAATAAAAAAAAAAAAAAATCTGTCAGTGGGTGTGATTCATCATGCTAATGTAGCTCGTGAAGATCCATCAACATGATGGAGTCCTCACTCACCCCCTACTCAGTACACTGACCCATCTTACCTGCAAATCTCATCAAAATTCACCAGTGGTCACCTTCATGGGACAGTAAAGCCGGTCATATTAGCCCTTATTAGCCCGCCAGCAGGAGATCAGAAATTGAGGAGGCCTTGGTGCCCCCTGGTAACGCATAATTGCCTACAACGACCCTTTGCTTTAATTTTTTTCTTTTCTTTTTCTTTTTTAATGTCAATCATATTCAAATAGTAATCGAAATCAATTAATTCTAAAATCATTTTATCTCATTATTATTATTATTATTTTTTTTAAATTCCACTTAAAATGTCCCGTTTTCGCTTTTCCCAACAACTATTTATAAATTAATTGAGACATGTGTTGTATTTAAAATTCATCTTCAACTTGCCTTTCCTTATTCTCGGTCAGGTGTTGAGAAGGCGCTGAGCCAACATTCCGCCCTGTCTTTCCCCACGTAGAACAAACATTTCAAAGACTCCCCACAGAT
Organism: Strigamia crassipes; assembly: GCA_034683725.1. Taxonomy (NCBI): domain Eukaryota; kingdom Metazoa; phylum Arthropoda; class Chilopoda; order Geophilomorpha; family Linotaeniidae; genus Strigamia; species Strigamia crassipes. Next base: position 58,246 of record JAQFXT010000088.1, read on the forward strand.
GGACCGGGTTAAACCCTTTTTTTTTTTAAATTTTTTTTTCCTCTTTAATTCATCTCCCCAAAAACAAAACGCAAAAGCGAACTTAGCCTTAGGTTGTTGAAAGGGTTGATAGTTTCTAATCTCGTGGAACCCCCCACGAATTGTTTGCATTTTCCCACCTAGTTTATGTCTTCAGAGACACTTGAAAAAACACAGAAACCAAAGTTTACAACATGCGAGAAAAAAGATTGCTGTTTACATTCAATTTTGAATCATATCAAACGTTACGCAGGTGCACCGTCAAACCACAAGTCTCCGTTTAGTCATTACGTAACAGACCGAGCACAAAAACGACTCCCACCTTCCACGAATTTGTCCTTCTCCTTCCACTTTGTCACGACTCTCACCTCGTTGCGAACGTTTGTCACGTCATCACATAGCATAAGTATGACGTTATGACAGCTCGGTTCGTCACGTATTTTTTTGATGCCTTTTAACTTCTCAAATGTGGGCGTGGTTGTTCTCAATTCTTCCTGTCAAAAACGACAAGGACTATCGAGAAAGGTTTCACTTCACTTAATCTCCGTATAGATAAGTAGACCAGTGCCATACCTCTTTTTGGCCATAAGGTCACAGGTAAAAGATGGAAAAAAGCTCAATAACATAAAATTTAAATAAATTTTTTTCTCTCTCTATTTTGTGCTTAATAGGACAGCCAAGGCAACGTGTTGGATCGTTGGACGATCGCGACACGCGAGGAAGAACCTCTGATTCTGCAACAGTTTCTGCGATTTGGTGAAACCAAAGCAATTGCGCAGCAGATTCTTTTGCAAGACAACAACGAGCGCCCATTGGACTGCATCATGCATCCGCCGCGAGCCGAGTCGGACATAAAAAAGTTCATCGAAAGAACAAACAGAGTCATCGGGTCTTCCGGGTCCACAACCACCACTCGTGACATTTACCCATTCACACCAGGTAAGGGCACCCATCACACGTCTTCGCAGCCACCTCCGCCGCTGGTGACTTCCAGTCACAAAAACATGCGACTTCCGGTGGTGTCCACTGGTGCCAATGGTGGGTCGGGCTTGCTGTCCGCTTCGCTGGGACCGCATAACTTGTCGCCAAACGGCTGTTCGCAGCACAGCTTCTGTTCACCCATCAATTCAACTAGTCCGTTGGCAGTGTCCCCGCTTAACCGGCTCCAAAGCATGCAGCCGTACGACTTTCGCAAAGATAGACTTAGTCCCGACTGCAGACCCCACGAAGGAATCATGACATCAAGCATGGGATTGAGCACTTTGGCGGTGACGTCTCCGACATCAACCATGCCAACTATGCCTCCGCAAAGCATGGCACTTTCACTCGTCAACTCAAGCAGCAGTTCTGTGATGGCCACTTCCGATTTAAGTGCCACTGATGGTGGGTCTGACGACGACAGCAACATGGCCCTTAATTTGAGTCGCACTGCCCTTATCGATTCAGTATATGCATCGCGTAAAGTCAAACATTTGCGCAAATCTGCGAACCCAATGAAACGCCGTTGGAACCCTGGAGTTTTGAGCACTATGGTCACTAATCCAGGATCAGGCAAAAAACGCGTTCAATGCAACGTGTGTCTCAAGACGTTCTGTGATAAGGGTGCATTAAAGATTCATTTCAGTGCAGTGCACTTGAGAGAGATGCATAAATGCACAGTAGAAGGATGTAACATGATGTTTAGTTCACGTCGAAGCCGCAATCGCCACAGTGCAAATCCCAACCCAAAACTGCACACGCCACACTTGAGGAGAAAAATCAGTCCCCATGATGGACGGTCCGCAAATCCCAATCCACTTATATTAGCAGCTGGTCTTATTCCTGGCTTGGGACATCTACCGTTGAGTGAATCACTTATGAACTCACTGACTCCAACCAACTTGTCGCTCCATTCGCATGAGCATCACGAACACTTTAGGCCGGGATTAATTCCCCTTCGAAATGTGGCAACACCACCACCAAAAACCAGGTCACCCGAAGGCAGGCCAAACATTTCTTCTCCCGCTCACGACCAGCCCTATTACATCAACGCCAACAACGACGTCGTACCGATGCCCAATTTCAACAAAAGGGCTCGACTGAGCGATGCTGACGAAGGCGAAGACGCAAGCAATGAGGAGGAAGAAGATGTTCCAAAAAACCTTTCGTCCAAAGATGATCAGAGAGCGGCTAAAGGAGTGCGCAAACGCAAAAGCCTCAACCCTACTCGATGTGCTGCAGTGCCCGATCATGACGACATCAACAGATACGTTTCCAGTGACGACATGGATGTAGATGATTCTTCGAGCGATACTTTTCTTCAAGGGGACAACAGCATGGACAATGGCATGGATGGAAAATCAGATGATTTCAAAGATGACGATAAAAGCACGGATAGTTTGGTGGAATCTAATAGTAGCGGTATCAAACGAGCACCATTGATTCCACTGGACAAAATCAAGCGTGAAAAACACGAGGCGAGCGGTGTGGACGAATCGGAGCAAGTGTCTAATCACGGTGATCAAACGAGCAGTTACGATGAGTCTTCGGAAAACGCTCTCAAGCAATTGGAGAATCTGTCGCAGGGCAACTTTGGCGACATTTTGCAATCGCGTTCTATTCTAAGCCAGCCACATCTTCCTTTAAACGCGCTGGCTCTCCCCCTGGCCGGGATGGGGCTGCCAGGAGGAGGGTATCGTGACTTGAGCCCAAAAATGGGCTCGTACGACGGCTTCCTCGGACCCCATCAGGGCGGCGGATCGAGTCCCTCGTCACCGCTCTCCGAATCGCAACCCTTTCCCGGACTTCCGGCGTTCCGTGATGCGTCACTCGTGGGAAACGTCGAGATTCCTGTGGACAAGGACAACCCTCGACGTTGCATCGCGTGTGGCAAGATCTTCCAGAACCACTTCGGCGTCAAGACCCACTACCAAAACGTGCACCTCAAGCTCATGCACAAGTGCACGGTGGAGGGTTGCAATGCCGCCTTCCCGTCGAAGCGCAGTCGCGACCGCCACAGCGCCAACCTCAACCTGCACCGCAAGTTGCTCTCCACATCGGACAAGGCCTTCCTCGATAAAACCTCACCCTTTGCTGCCAGCTTGGTTAGTCACCCACTCCGAGACGAGTTCCTCGCCCGCATCTATGGCGAGCCACCCGTCTTGCCGCTGGGCTTCGACCCCTACTCCAAGTTGCCAGTAGCTCTGGCCGAGTCGCTGCTCAACAACAATCACCACCACACAGAGAGACTATTGCAAGGAAACCACTTGGGAGCTCTGGCACCGCATCTCATCCCGGGCTTGCTCATTCCACCCCCGATGGCCATGCACCGAGGAGAGATGGGACGTGTGGAAACTCCAGTCAGCTCGGCCACACCTTCGCCTCACAATGCAGCGTCGTTACCAGCGACGCCGGTGCCCTTGTCGTTCAGTCTGGAGGAGGACGCGCCCACCCCCGACGATGAGGGAAAACTGGCCTGCAAGTTTTGCCAGAAGAAATTCCAGGAGGGAAACCAACTCAAAGAGCACTATGAAAAACTCCACGCTCCGGAGATGTTTCGTTGCACGGTGGACGGATGCAGCAAACTCTTCACCTCGCAGAAAAAACGCAACGCCCACAGTCAGAGTGACGAGGCCCATAACCACATCCACACAAATACGAGTCCCACAGACATCGCCTCATGACACGGACCCACCAAGGAGACGCTCTCAACTTGGTTTTTATTTCATTACCTATCGTGTTTAGTGGAGCAATAAAGTGTTGTGACTTGAACATTTTTAAATATTGCACTCAAAGCAGCCAAGAGAACTGCCGTTTTCCCTCAGGTTACACCTTTTCTCACTTTTGCGTCTTTTTGAACAATGGCCAGTAAAAGTAATGTGTGTGGGATTCATGTCGTACTACACAACACAACAGACTGAACTAAATAATGAATTAATGATTACGTAAAGGCTGTTGATTGTCATTTCTATACGTTGAGTCCTTCGTATATTTTATTCTATATAAATGTAAGTACCTGTAACTTATACATGTGTAAAACTTTTCTTTTCGAACTTCCTTTGTTATTTGGTACCATTACACTAAGTTTTTGTTTGGTATCAATGGAAAACATCTTCTATTGAAGATGCTTATTAATTATAATCATTATTATTATTATTGATTATTATTATTATTATTATTATTATTAATATAATTATTATTATTATTATATGCAATTTAAAATATTACGATAAAAAATAGATCAAAATGTTTGGAAAAATAATATTTACATGTTGGGATATTACATTTACCTAATAAGGGCATCATTTTTTCTCACAGTTTTCTCAACTTCCGGTTGTGGAGGCAAAAATAAGTTGTGCATACATTTTCGCATCAATTTCAATGGCAAATAAACCTAATTTTGTGATCTCTACGACACTTTATTGTTGAAATTCTTTGTAGAAATGGAAATCACTTTTTTTTTTTATTAAATCTCAAATTTAACATTAAATTTGTTGCAGTGTTTGTTTTACAAATGTTAGTATTGTTACGGGTCACTCTTAAGTTGAGAAAAATGTGTTCTTTTTTCAACGGAAAAAGAAACATTAAGTTATAAATTACAGAAAAAATGAAAAAAAATTATCTAGCTTTTATAATTTATGCAAATTTTTCCTTTATTTTATCAATTTAAAAAAAGAAAAAAAAAAATGGCTTCCAAAAACCGCAATTCCAAAAATATCATACAGTATTTGATTTTCCCCCTTTTCTTTCCTTTTATTTAAAAAAAATATAAAACATATATATAAAAAAATATATGTATAATAAAAAAAAAATGGCGACTCTCACTTTTTGTATATACTAAGCTAAGTTTTTTGTTTTGTAGAAAAATTCATTTATTTCTTAATTTATTTTTTGGCTTCAATTTTTTTTCAAAGAGTCAAAGTTGAAAAAAAAAAATTCCAGCAATAAAACTAAAAAAAAGAAAAAAAATCTAAAAAAAAAAAATTTAAAACAATTCCAAAATTGTCAATTTTTTCAAATCTTGTGAAAAATCAATACAAAAAGCCATACTTGTTAATAATATTATATAACTAATAAAATTTTAAAAAAATAAAATAAAATCTCTACCAATTTTAAACCAGTTGTACAATTTTTTTCTTCTCATTATTATTATTTTTATAATATATATATATAATATACAATATTTATTTTTTTTTTGAAAAATAAAACTACACTGGAAAAATGTCAATCCTTTTACATCCAGAAATTTATCACTTGAATCCAACTGCACAGCGCAGAAATTCCTTTCTCTACACTTAATGCAATTAACACGAAAAGATTTCCCAAAGATATGAGAAACAGCACAGCACTCAATGTAGATTTCATGTTATTTTTTCACCTCAGTATTTTACCCACTAAAAAACTGCGACTTAAACTAGACACCACACTTCTTTACGACCATGTCCACCCCTTACCGAGGCCCATTTCTAGGGTCACTTAAGTCCTACACCAGTCACGACATACACGTCCACGAAAAGCCTGTTGAAAGCCGAAAAAAATAACACTTTTTTTCACATAATTAAAATAAACCTTATTTCTGAACCGCCGTCGAAAACACTCTAAACCACGCCAGATTCAACTCCATATTTGTACAACATTAAAACTCTCCAATTCAACGATTAATGAGGGGCCCCTAATACCAAAACAAACGCAAACAACTTTTTCTTTTTTTAATAATGGGGCCCCTAGTCAAATCTGGGGCCCAGTTCTTAATATTTTACTGGTTTAAACGCACACACTTTTTTTATTTCCCTCTCCTCCTTCCCCCCAGAAAAAAAAAAAGGCAAACTCAATGGTCACTGATTTTTCCAGATCAGACCCAGGGGCAATAAGGGGGTAATGATGTGCGAATAATGACAAACCACTGACCAATGCCCGCAAATTTAATGGGGTGTGTCCATGGACAAGAAGACAGCGGGAGCGAGGTGGGGGGATTTGTTCAAACTACTGACCACACAATGACCAATGCACCCATTTTTCCATTGCAAACAACTTTTAGCAAAAGATGCATTTTTCATAGGCTCAAAGAAATAAAAAGAAGGAAAAAAAAAGTATGTGTGTGTGTGTGTGTGCACAAACATTATTCACCCATCACTCACTCAACCAAAGTTGACATTGAAAAAAAAAAAAACATAAAAATTCCCTTCAAACAGAAATGATGCATCGCGACAGTCTAATAACCGGACCCCAGACCCCAGACCCCAAACCCGAAGCCCAGGACACAGTCGACTGCGCAAACTCGGTAATTGCTCGTCGCCAAAAACATCAAACAAAATGATGCGTGTAACCGCGAGCGACTCTCGTAGTGTATATGCACAACTCCATCATCCCTTTTTTCTGCACCTACTCGTCGCTTACCCTTTCGAGCTGCCCACGCCCATCAATCTGAGTAGACCAACGTTGACAGCCGCTGGAGACCGACCCCTTTCCCGCCCTGGCGCGTGAATGGGAAAACAGATTGAGTGACCCACCCTTCTCACACCCACGCCATGTGCAAGGGGTCTCACACTCGTCGTCCTAGGGGTGTGGTCACGCCGTTGCTCATTACTTTGGTGGCCCCGCTGTCCGATATTGATTTTACTGTCAGAGCGAGACTCGTGAATCCACTTTTCACAAACTTTTCCTATCACGCTGCAGGGATGGATAGGAAAATTTAAAAAAACATGACGACGGTGATGATACCGAACAAAATGGCAGCGTTCCGGCATGGGATATTCATACAAACTTTGTGCTTTATTTATAAGATTTTTTTTTCCGGCGACTCATTGAAATTCGAGCCGAAGAGCGGCCAATAATTTGCTAAAAAGTTGCGATATAATTACAACCTTTCCAGATTTAAACTGAAACTCGTGACATCCACAGAAGCACTTAACCCTTTTGGTTCGTGTGAGCGGACAAACAGGTCACATCGTCATCAGCTGATCAGCATGCTAGCCAGGGAAACGCACCGTGCCAAACACTCATTGTGCCCCAATCACACCTGTTGCCGGTGACCGCTCGTAACCTGTTGTCTCTCACGATTCGTACGTAATTTTCGACCTCTGTTTACCTCCATCAGCTCGTATCAACACATAGTCGCGCAATGCAAACTGTTTTACTCTCACTATCAAAACCAAACTCATCAATCATCGTTTCAACCCAAATTACGACAAAAATTATTTTCATTTTTTTATTTCACAAAATTTAAACGAAATGACCAAAAAAATAAATTTTTTTTTATCAATTTCCCTTTGCACAATGTACAAGTTCAGCCCTCTTTTAATCCACTTTTCACACGACTTAATTTCCAGTTTTCCTATTTTTAATTCCAAATGTCCTTTTTTGTGAAAATAGGTCACTTTAAATTGAGTATCGGTTGGAAACAAACAATTTTTAAAAATAAAAAAAATATGAAATCCTTCATCAGATTTTTACCTTTTCCAGTCCAGTTTTTTTTTTTTTTGTTGCTGCTAATATTAACTGTTGCATTCTTTAGATTAAATAAACTCCACCTACACAAAGCTCCCATTCCCACGATCTCAGACTAAGACGAACGCTCGTTCCATCTGTCCGTGGTCACAATTACCTAACTCCGCGTCTCCGTCTCTCTCTATCCACCTCCAAAGTGGCCTTAATTCACCGCTCTGGATATTAAATTTCTCAGAAGTAAATATGTGTCCTTGAAGAGAATGTTTCTCATTTAATCTTGTGTGTCCGAAATGACAGACCGCCGCTTCTGAATTTATTTTTTAAAATTTCAGCAAACTTTATAAAAAGTTAACCTAAAATTATTTATAATAAAAAAAGATGATTAAGCTTCCAAATAGCACGTCAACTTGAATTACTTTCTTTAGTAAGCGGAAGTGTTTAATCATTAAGACAATTTTTTTATTATTACTTTTTTCTTTAAGTGGAAAAATTCGGTCTGACATTTTGTTGAATTAATAAGCACTTCCTTAATCTAGAGTCAGACTAACACAAACTGTATTAGAAAGAAGGAAAAAATTATATTAATTAATTTAAGAATAATTAAACATTTCTAAAAATGGTGTTTGGTTAAAAAACTCCGCAATTCAATGTTCAATTAAAACAATTAAAATACTAAACCATCAATTAAACACAAATAAACTACTAAATTGACTATAAAAAATCCAATATTTTATTATTTCCCTTAAAAAAACCAAATTTTTTATTTTTTTTCCTTTAAAAACACCAAAATTTTCAATATTAGCCATAAAAACATCTAAATTTTCGCATTTACCTTAAAAAATATCCAAAAATTTTCATTTTTTCCTTAAAAAGCCCAAAATTGTTCATATTTTCCCTTTAAAAACCCAAATTTGTTCATTTTTCCCTTAAAAAACCCAAAGTTTTTCATATTTTACCTTTAAAAACCCAAAATTTTTCATTTTTCCCTTAAAAAACCCAAAGTTTTTTATTTTTCCCTTAAAAACCCCAAAAATTTTTCCGTTTCCTCCTTAAAAACCCCAAAATCTTTCATTTCTTCCCTAAAAAAAACAATTTTTTTTTTTTTTTCCTTTATAAAAACACTCAAATTTTCAATATTTCTCTTTTAAAAACCAAAATTTTCAATAATTTCCCAAAAAAATCCAAAATTTTCACATTACTCAATTTTTTTTCTGCCCAAAAACCCAAATTTCAACCTCAAAATAATCCAACAAGTTCAAAACCACTCCATAAAACACAACTTTTTTTTTCCTTTTTAGCTACCAAAATTTCCCTTCACCCTTTAATTTTTCTTTCCAACACAAATTAAATCAACCCTAACCTACTTTCCCACTACATTTCGCCATTGCACCCTCAACACCCAAAAACAAATCGGTAAAAATATCCACCCCAACTCACTCTTCACTGCACACCGAATCAACAAACTGAGGTAAAAATACTCAACCTGATATCGTCTAACCTCAAATCAATCCTTTTGCACCAAAACCCAACCCCGTCAGCCTCGCGCACGCCCACGGGGGCATCGTGACCAGTTCTCTCGTCACCCGGCCCGTCACGTCCACAGCCCAGCCCAAGAGTGAGAAGGATACAGAGGAGTCCATGGTCCGTGTTGATGGTCCGTTGCAACCTGTCTAATAAATTGTACGCACGTGAATTAGGTTCACCAACCATCTTTTTTTTCCTAAATTAAAAAAAAAAAAAAAAAATTTCTTTCAGGACAAATTTCTTTTTCCTCTACAAAACGTGACTTTTCCAAAATTCTATATATTTTATAATCTCAAAAAAAATTTCCACATCTCAATCTTTTGTAACCAAAAAATTAAAACGATTCAACTAAATTCCAAAAACCGTCAATAACTCAACCATCATTTCTCCATCTTGTTACGGACTAATTTAATGTTTAAAAAAAAAAACAAAAAAAAAAAACCTCCGAGTAGTAGTCAACTACTTAACACAGTCTTGCAATCATGTGGGTGTCGTCGACCACGAGCACGACCACTGCACGTCCTTGGCTACTAATAGATATTTTAGGAACACAACAGGGAAGAAGCAGAAAACGACGTCATCCTGCGATGCATGTCATGTGTTGTAGAAGGGGTCATGGCCGGACCGGCGACCTCACCAACAACTTAGACAAAAAAAATGGACCTGGACATTTCCTTAGCGCGTGATTTACGACAGTTGACGTCGACTCAACTGTCAGGGGGTCCATAACCTCGCGCAAACTATTTAAAAAGGTCGAATCGGTTAAATATTTTCAAAATAAATAGATAGCGACAAAAAAAAAAAATGTAAACAAAAAATATTGCGATAAAATCCAGAGTGAATGCAATTAATTTAATACTCAATTAATTCCCCTCTCTCATCACGTGTTAATTGATATCTAATCAAAGGACGAGCATAAAACTTAACTTCCATAATAAACAAGGTGCAAAAAGAATTGAGGTGAGATGAGGACTAGGCGGCCCAAGTATGGTGGCGAATTATAAACAAGTCGGATGAGGTCATCATCATCGCAATGTCGAGTCGTCGTCGCAAATAAATCTTAATCATATCACCAGGAAGTTGGAAAAAGGGTTAACAAAAAAAAATTGGATTTTTATATTTTATTTATTTAAATTTTTCCTTTTTTTTGCTTTATTAGTGTAAAAAAAAAAATAAATAAATGAATAAATTTTTTTTTGAAAAAAAATGTAAATAAATAAATAAATAAATAAAATGGGTGTGACCTGTATATAGTTTACATTACATTTTTCCAAGGGTCATTATCAGTGCTGACCCCATCATTCACAAGCTGAAATTAAGTCTGGAAACGTGAAGTTGATTTTTATATAATTTTTATCCCTGCAATTTATCCGTAAGGTCATGAGTCACAATTTTCAATGTGAATGTAAAACCAAAAAAAAAAAAAAAAAAAAAAATTAAATTATTTTCATTAAAAAAAAAAAAAGATGGTGGAGGACCTTGAGTTAGCGAGTCCTTCCTTATCACGCAGTAATTACAGACGAGTGATACAAGTAGCAACTAGCAAGAGTCGAAATAATTTTCTCCGACTTGGTTCTTCAGCTAAGTTCAACAACTCAGTTGCGTGCGATGCGTGTTTCGACCATCCCTCAGCACCCCTGGCTTTTGCTTCCACGACGGAGGTCACATTTGACCGGACGTTGGTCTATGGGCCACCCAGATGTTGCCCCCGAGATTTACTCCCGTCCATGAATACTTGGAGACATTAAGCATGTAAAGAGACCGACTTAATTGGGAAAAGCAGCAGAAGAAGAAAAAAATTTATAAATGACTTTTTTAAAAATAAAAAAATTAAAAATATATTTTTTTTTTTTAAATTAAAAGAAGGTTAATCCATGTCTGACCACTTTTTTGCGATTGGGTTTATGAATTGTCAACAGGATGTAAGCCATCTTGTCCGTTTTCATCGCACGTGACTCGTCCGAATTATTTCACGTATTTCGCCCAACAAAAAAAAAATAATAATAATAAAAACGAATGATTTATACCGTAACGTTTCAATTACCACAACCCGACAATTACCAACAAAAAAAAATAAAATTTAATAGAAAACATGTCAAAAAATCCAACTTCCGGTTCTCCGTATCTACCGTCAAAAAAACCGGATTAAAAACGGCAATATTGCAAATCGACCACAATTTCCAAACGGGAAAAACATTCCTTTTGTTTATCTGCAGCAACAAACAGCAACGTGATTTTTAATCCGCCTCCCTTTCCTGATTGCAAAAATAACCCTAAACCTCATTACCGCGCCCTCCAAACGCAATAAATCCAACTTCCTATCAAATTCAAACATCCTACTCCAAAACACCACCCTTTTAACTCTTTTTTTCCCCATAACATATACCACGAGCCCACTTAATGGCATTGTCTTTGCCTGTAAAAACAATAGAAGCCATTAGCAGTCGGCAGGAGACATGGAAACCGGTAGTGAGCTAAGTTCTCACATATTTCCTGCACTGCGCTACACCAGTTAGTGAGGACTTTTGTCATGCCATTTCCATTTCCGCTTCCATGTGTCCATCAGTTGCAGCATCTTGAAAGGACCGAGTGCAATTGAGAGCAGTGTTCTTTCTCTTTCTGTCTTCCTCGCCACCCCCCACCCCCTTTTTTTCTTGGGTCTTAATTTCTTGGATGGCTCCCATGATGAACTCACTTTGCTCTCGGCCAAACTCTCATTTAGCCGCTGCCTTGCAACATTTATAAAGACAAGAGTGCTTAGGCGTGGCCTACTCCGCAAAAGGCAAAAGGAAAAACAGGTGGCAATAACTGCTTCCAATAACAACACCATTACACTTTTCTCTTTCTTGTCTCGTTTTTTTCGCGCTTATTCTCTTTTACATTTGAAATTCAAACTGCCTGACTGATGGAAACCTCAAAAAAATTACTCCGAGCTCCATTTTAGCCCCCCAAAGTGCAAGAATTTTAAATTTAATTTTTTTTTTTTTTAATATGAAAAATTCCTCAAAAAAATATTATTTTCTAATTTTATTATTTTTCACTCCCAAATTTAAATTTAAATTTTTATTTTTTATTTTTTTAAATTGAAAAACCCCAACTAGTTCCAGCAATTGAACACGATTTTTTATTTAAAATAATAAAATAAAAATAAAAAAAATCTTCCGATGACATTCCTTATTCAAATCGACATTGACACGACCATCCAGTATGGCCACGCGATCCCCTTAGCCCCCCCCCACCCACCCCCTTAATTTTTAAATTTAAAAAAAAAAAACTATGACTTATGTTATGTCCATGCTTTAAAAATGGCATTTGGCGTTGGAATTTCTTCCATAATTTAAACCGACTTGGGCACCTCGCCATCAAAAATGCATAAGTCTCTTGAACATGGCCGAATTTACTAGGATATGACCGAGTCCTTACTCTCCATCACCCGTTACGATCGAATTTTTTTTTTATTTTTTATTTTTTTTTATTATAAAACTTTGATTCCTTCAATCGAGTTGCACGGCACACTTGCCAAATATATATTTTATCCGTACTTCAATCGCATTCAATATTTTTTTTACAACTTTCCAATTTTTTTTCTATTTTTTTTTTTATTTTTTTTTTATTCACAATTCCAGACCCACCTCACCACGCCCTAATTCCACCCTCCTCCCACAAGACGCATTGCAGTCAAGCTCTCACAGGGGTCGCTTTCCCGGACAAAATCTCGCCCTTAATACCCACCTTGCGTCTGGGTGGGTCCCCACTTTGCCAACACCAATTAAGCCTAAATATAGAACCATCAAATGACATTGGGCGTTGGGCAGTGACACGCACTTCGCACTATTGGTTCGTCTTTGTGTCTTACTGGGTCGTCGAGTGTCGTCTAGAAAACATTCTTTCATCCCATTGGCCCGTGGCAACCAATCTCGACTCGCTGCGACACTGCAAGTTGACACGAGTCGAAAGCTGCGTCGCCATGGAAACCAACCACAGGTAGCGATGAAGAAGAGAAGAAAAGCTGCGCCTTTCCTTATCGATCCAGCGTCTCCTCACATCTCACTGTACCAGGTTCCATCATTTTTTTCCCTCTTTTCAAAACCTAAAACCCAAAATAAAATTTAAAAACCAATCAAAAAATCAACCCAACACCCTAAAAACCCCAAATAACAACCCCAATACCCCAAAATAATTTATTTTCAGAAAAAAAAAAATAATTAATCAATTAATTAACCAAACAAATAAAAATAAAATTCAACTTGAAAAATTTATTTAAAATCCTGACTAGTAATCGCCCTGATTCGCAATAATCAAATAAAATAAAAACGCAAACACCTCGAGGGTGTGGAGAACGCTGGCAAGCGTTCAGCTTCAAATTGATCGACTTTTAGGTGAGAGCAGAGTAGACTAGAGTAGGCGCATACAGTGAAGCTTCGCAGCAGGAGTCTGGTCTCATGATGGTCCATAAAATTGCATTGCCTCGGCCACCAACGGGCCACCCTATAAAAGTGCGATCAGGACGAGAGATAATTGGACTAATTGAAAACTGACTGATTTTTGCTTCCATTTTATTTACCCTCATCTGCCCCCCTCCCCCCCCCCAACCCCCACCCCCGCTCCTCGAACGCTTAAACCGTTTCGCAAAAAATCGCCAAGAAAATTCACTTTTCCAGATCATCTGGATCGTTACGTCACATCTTGATGCACGTGCCCTTTGCCATCACTTCCCCGCTAAGCAGCATCTTTTATTCGACTGTTTAATAACTTTCCAGTTGCAATTTTTTTTTTTTTTTTTTTTTTTACTTTAAAATTTTAATTTGATGGACACCTACGGGTTTGACGTCGGTCCAAGACGCACTTACCGCATTGTCCAATCACCATGGTGACAGCTGTTTATCTGCAGGGGCCTTTGCGAGGGCGTGGTCGCCATAGGGAATTGCGGCGGCCGTCGCCGTACAAAGCCGACATTAGTCACACTATCATTAGAGCAGCCATTAAGGCCGCGTTCACTGCCTCGTGACAAAACATGTCGCAAAATGGGCGGAGATGCGAGGTAAAATATGTGTACGCCCGCCAGTGCTTCACTAAGGTCACGATTTCTGCATCCAAACACACGCCCACGCACACACCTTAATGGGATGGATGTCGCAGTAAAATAAAAATAAATAAATAAATAATTTTTTTTTTTGAAAAAGAAGAAAAAGAAAAAATTTATTTTTATTTTTAATTTTTTTAACTCCAACAGTGTTTTAAATTATTTTTTTAAATATTTACTTTATCAATTGTGCCCCCACTCCCACACAATTTGTAGAACAAGCCCAGATAATGAGCAGTTTTCATCAACGAATCGATCGGAAAATACATCAGGAAGAAACAAAACGGCCGTATAAATCAATAGGCGCTCTTATCAGAGGAAAAAATCACAAAAATCCTCGTGATCTCATCTATCGGCCAAATTACAATATCACAACCTCAACTCCAACATCACGATCCTTTCAAATAAAAAAAATAAAAATTCATCACGGAAAAAATGAAACGAAAACTTCAAAAATAACTCCATTAAATTAGAATTGCAAACTGATTAAAAAGTCACTTCACTTCACCTTCACTTATTTATTTATTTATTTATTTATTTATTTATCCAAAGTAACTCAATTCCTCCGAAAATTTTTCAAACGCTGCGCAAGATGCTTGCAAAGTTGCGGCGCGTCGTCATGAGACGGCGCCTTTCCGGCCGAGAATGTCATCAGTATTCATAGGACAGGGTGGTCAGTGATGGTCAGCAAAGAACCCATTCCACCGAACCGGTGATTGGCTCGCATTCCTCGCGGATCCCCGTTCCCCCACCGTCTGCAAATCGAATTACCATCGCGTCTCGTCGTCTCTCCTCGAGAAACTCGCCACAAACCGACCCAGCTGTTATTCCTTACGCGCGATTCCACCATCAGATGGCAGCCATTGCTCGACGCGATGGCCTCGGGGACTCGTCTTAAAGGCGGGAATTCGGTTCCCGCCGAAAATACCATCAAACGCGATGAGGGGGTGAACGAGGAAGGGAAAAAAGCACGGCGAGGTGGGCACGAGACCCGGGCAAATCCCATATGTTATCGCAATGGCAGCTGACATACAAACGCGGGATGCGAAGATGGGGAGTGTCTGACAAGCGCCAAACTAATCCTGATTGCAGGGTACAGTATCAGTCCCCCGCGCCAATAATCTATAACAAACTCTTTCCAGTACCATACGCCGCAACATCTGCTCCAAATTCCAAATTAACCCGATTTTTCTTCCTTCATAACCGCAATTTTCGACAAAATCAATCGAGAAAATTTTTTCTTCAAAAATTTTCTCAATTTTAATAAATTTCGACATTAAATTGACCAAATGTGTATTTCAAATTCAATAATAATGTTGTTGTTGTTGTTGTTGTTATTATTATTTTTTTTTTTCCTCCTTGTTCTTCGCAGTCTGCCATAAATACATTTCTGTTCGGTCTTCTTTTAATATTTCACTTGTGCATCACACAGATAGTGATCACATGATGAATGAGCACGCCAAACAAAATGTTTGCCTCCTTCCCTACATCTATGATTCACACCAGATGTTTACTCGCCTCCATATATCTCCATTCTTTGGAGGCCGCATGTGCGTGCCAAACAAAAATCACACACATATACAAAACTTTCTTCCCAGCCACCCAACACCCCCACAAACCCGATATACAAACTACGAAATCTGTCCCGAAATCCTTCGTCGCTTTCAACGACCCCCCAACAAAACCAAAAAAATAATAATAATAATAATAATAACCAAAGTGGCGTACATTTTATTTAATCCTGTACTTCACCTGGATTTCAAACTCGCAATTAAATAACAGAGATGGATCCGAACACTCTTACACACTCACTCACTCACCCCTCACCCGTATCATCCCATGCACATCAGCTGCCATGACAGCTGAGAGAAGTGTCAGTAACTCTGACGAGAGGCCATGACACGAGGATTATACGAGTCAATCCCCATCACACACAACACACGCCTATAAGTTAATACTCATTGAAAAATCCGAAATCCCGTCACTTTTTCTATATAATATTTAATATAACACTTTAGAAAAGAAAAAAGAAAAAAATTTGGAACGAGGAAATCACGCAAATTAAAACGTATGTCCTCGTTCCGACTTTCGGAACGAAATTCCTCGATTTATTACTCGCAACAGTGGGAGATGCGCAACTTATTAATGCGAGCACTCTCACTCCACACTTTTAAACATGAAATTCTACTCCTCGTTGCAAATTGATGAAAGCCACTGAATCAAAGGCTAATGCAGACAATCTCCTAAATTATAATGAAGATGCAGAACGCATAAAACACTAATGACCAAAACCCCTTTCAACACAAACCCTTTCAACACCCCCCGAAACAAACAAGTCGAAAAGTAAACAAATATCGACCAATTTGTCAAGCGCAACTCCAAATTCAATTTGTCCAATCTCACGAGGGGGGGTCCCCGGTCCTCGAGTTTATAAAACAGTGGCGTTTAATCAATGAAAATCCGCCCGACCACTAAATCACGACCTGTCGCGCATCCCCGGGCGGACGTTAAGTAATTCGCCGGCGATAATTATTGATCTTATCGGACCAGTCGTAAATAAACGACGTCTCGAGGAAATTTTTCACTCGGCGCGCGTGTGTGGGGGCGTCGATGTCACCAGACGCGTGCCATTCGTCGCGTCGTGTCCTGTGCGCGTCGCCGACCCGACCAATCAGAGGACAGGGCGCGACAAGCTACGCTCCGACTGCCACATTGATCCAATCAGCACGCGACAAATTGGCAGGCAAAAATAAAAGCCGATCGATAGCGTCTGGCGTTCGTCCAGGTAATCGATTCCGAGGCAAAGGGTGTGCGAGGCCCGAGCCCGACGGGGGAAAAACACGGCGATGAGCACAAATAAAAATAGGCAAGAGAGAAATGGGGCAAATACACGAATTTCTAATTAAACGTCATAATAAAGCTCAGATTTATCTGCTGCAGTCGGTGATGAATTAGAGACCCGTTAATAAAATTAGCATCAATTAATCAGACGCGTTTGCTTGCTTTCCCTTCATTTCTCTATTAAAATGGATTAAATTAATTGAAAAAAGGGTTCGGAGGATTAGGATTATGTATCGTATAGTATTATATAAGTGATGCTTGCTTTTTAAATTTTTTTTTATTTTTTTTTATTTTTTTTATTTTTCTTTTAAATTCCACACTTCAAAGAGAGAGGCCGCCCTGTTTACACAGAAGAGCCTCGAGCTGGAGAAGAGAGAGCGCGGGCTGAATGGAATCGCCACGCGACTCGGTATGCAATTTTGGAGGCGCCTTGTACATATTTCCTCGCGTTTCGAAAACCCGCAACCATTAGAGGTACGTAGTCGCGCGCGCGTCTCTCGCGCCCACAGGGATGTGGATTCTGCCGAGACGCGCGTCGAGCGAACGCGAGCAGGATTGATGAATATTTGAACACTGGCGGCACCACGGGCAAAACGCATGCCTGTTTACCACTTACTTGCCCTTATCGTTTAATACTTTGCAAAATATTTGCGTCTATCCATTACATCTGTGTACCCGGATGAATATTTTACATTTTATCATTAAAGTACACAAAACAACGCCATATTTAATTGTTATTTTAAATTTTTTTTAAATTTAAATTTAAATTTTACTCGACATCAGGAAATTTAACTTTGGGAGGAAAAAGGATACATTTGGGATTGGGTGGATGAACAAATGGGCCGTCGAACAAACTCCTCCTCCGCAGACCCGTGTGAATGTCGCAATAAAAATTACAGACAAATAGAAATTGAGAATATTTTTATTTATTTGTTTCCTCGTACGGAATGGCCTTGTATTAGAAGAAGAAAAAAAAATGAAAACATTTGATAACAAAAATGTTGTATTGGTTCATCATCGAAGCCACATGCCCGACTATTGTTTCCTTTTAGGAAACAGACTTCAGTCATCGTATTGAGACAATGACAGTATCATCTCTATAACACATGATGATAGCAATTATGATAAGAGCGACTTCCTCCTCCATTCCTTTGTGTTATATGGAGGTCGGCACCATAATGCACCTCGTCAACTGATCCAACTGATAATGTCAAATATATTTATTCACTTTTCATTATTTTTAGAATAATAGTTGATTGGGAAATAATATTTTTTATAAAAAAAAAACAACAATTTTTCCCTTTTTTAAATTTATTATAATTATTATTTGAAACTGTTGAGTATATTTTAATTAATCGCAACTTGGTTGGCACCTGACACCCGAGTCTAGCCGCCTGATAGATGTTTTCTCCGCCCAGCAGGGTGTCTCTGACTTCAGGTCGCCACTGTCTTGGCGACATGTAAATGACCGCCACAGCTTCATCACCTATTCTTTTTTGCGCCCAAGAAAAAATAAATAAATTTTAAGTGAAACCCTACGGCGCTCTTCCTTATCTACCTTGTACAGGATGCGATAAAATTGCAGAGACAAAAAAAAAATAATTAATATATAATCTACTTTTAAATGAATATATTTGTCTCTTCTCTCTCACACCCTTCCTGAATATTTCAAATTATTTTATTTAAATTTATCTCTTAAGCGCCATTTTTTTTTAAAAACTTTTTTTCTTCTCCATTTCCTTCCTCTGGCCGACCAAAAGAAAAAAAAAAAATTTGTTTCACTTTGATACAATTCTAATTCAATTCCAATTTTTTTTTTAATACACTTTTTAATGAATTTAAAAATATTCTTAAAAAAATATAAAAAAATCATTTTATTTCCAAATTAAAAATTTAAAAAAAAAAAAAAAAAATGGATACAAAGTGTCCGATGTGCAAATGTGTGGTCTATAAATTGCAATTAGCCTGTCGCCATTCAACACCATCTGTCACTTTGAGGTCCAATGGGGCCATTTTGGTGATGTCAGAGTAATTTATGGAACGTCCCAATTAAGCTGTGCTGCAATTTGCACCCTCCAATATCAAACCAACACCATTTACCCATTTAACTCGAAACCAACCCATCATCTAACCGAAAAAAGGACAATCACTAGCATTTTCGCTCCCCTTAATTACCACCAACTGAATCTCGTTTTTGGAAAACCAATTTTTAACCCCGCCCCTATGAGGGCAACAAAAAATTCAAGTCCCATCCCCACGTTTCCTGTAATCACGTTTTGTCATGGTAACTGAGGATTTACGGCTCTCATTACACTTTCAACTTAGACGCGGCTCTGACCTTTTTCTTTTTTTTTTTAAATGAGACCCATAAATGGACAATGGGAGATCCCACACCTAAGAAATATTCAAAAAAAAAAAAATCGATGATAAACAAAAGAAACAAAAGGAATAAATAAGAAACTAAAAAAAAAAATAATCATTTTCTTATTCATTCATTGCATACGGCGCTGCATTCATCACACGCTTCTGTCGCTGGTGCATCCGAGTCATTTTTTCCATCCAGTTAATACACACTGCACGAAGAGCTTGTCTTATAGAAAAAGTCAACATGCAAGATCCATTTATTCTTGACATCTTTTCATTTTCCTGCCAAACCGAAATGTGGAACGTGAATAACAACTTTAAAAAAAAAAAAAACGAGCAAAAATTTTTCAAAAAAAAATTAAAACAAGCTGAAAATTAACGTTCTGAAATTAATAGCCTATCAAAAGTCAGCACGCACATAAAACAGTAAACGCGTTCAATTACTGCATTTACTTTTCTGACGTCACATCGATCAAATTTGCAATAACTTTATTGGGACAAACAAAATCAAAACATTCGAAAATATCACATCGTCTTAAAACCAATTTGATCTCGTTTCCTCGTTTAAAACTCGTGCGCACGCGCACTGACACCGCGAGCGAACTAAACCGCCGCCATTTTTGAAGTAAGACGGAGAAAACCTTCAATTAAGCCGAGCCCGCACCGAACGAATACGTAATTAACATTTACGTTCCAAATTTGGAATTTAAACTACCGGTTTAAAACAAAAGCGACTTTTACGCACCGAGCTCCACTTTCCACCCAATAAACAACAAAATTGCGCCGCAAAAAAACGTCGATTTATTTCAAAACGTCAAAATAATGCAAACTCGCCCGTCCCACACCCGCGTGCTGCTCAGTTGCGTAGGTGGGTTGGATGACCATTTAATTACGATCCAAACTGCCAATAAAACTGCTGCAGGACATAGGGCGGAGTCGCAGTCATCGTGATGCATGAAGCTATAAATGTACAATGCACGGTCAGGTGTGGCACCGCCATTAGATGATAAGTTGGCTCGGGTCATTAGAATCGACACAGTCACTCACCTATTGCATGCGCCCCGAAGATGACCATTGCAGACAACACCCCGCCCATCACACAGGTGTGCCAACTCGCTCGGAACCTGTGACCAGGTCAAAGGATATTCCCTAGCCGTCTTTTATTGTTATTTATTATCGGCCAAAAAGGGATACGCGCATGTATTTGCAAATGCATAATAACTTATTATTAGTGGCATGTCGGGGCCATTTTCCCTCCCCCCCCCCCCTTCTTCTTCTACTTTTTCTTTTTCTTCTTCGTCTTCTTCACTCGTAATCTTTATCTTCAAACTTGATGGCAGCGAGAGGTCATCAAAAGCTGCCTCCCCAGCAGGGCAGGTGAGGGCGTGGAACAAGATTGGCCTGTCAGGATGTCATCACTCCTTGACCAAAGACTCGTGAATTATTCATTATTTTTTCTTTTTTCTTCTTCGGGGTCTTCTCTTCTTCCGCGGTTGGTGGTAACTCACAACACCCGTGACACATGGCGCTCCACCCCCGCCTCAAAATACAAATCCATGACACTTCTCGATGGGAGGGCCGCAAACCCTAAAGCCCTCTGTTCAACTATCCTATATATCTATTTCCTTTCTTTTTTTTTTTGGTTCTCGGTGAATTATAGACTGGCTAGTCACATTCAAACTGTTTATAGAGCTAGTTTTGCGCCGCCATAAGTCAAAACCAAAACCATCCCACGTGAAAAACTACAAAATTTCTATTACTATCCGCCGGTGTCTTATTACTCGCGCGTTTCATTCCGAAAAATGCTCATTAAAAGTGATTTGGATCTAGTAATTAGCAATTTACAGACACTTGCAACTCCAAAAAAAAATTTAAAAAAATAAAACCGGTTTGTTTTGTTTGTTATTTGAGTCGAGCAAATAAAATCCTAAAGTGTAAACACTAAAACTAAACTTTTATTTCGTCATTCCGACCCGATTTATTTGTTTCCGTCACAATTTTCCCCAACAAAAAAAAACAACAACTAAATCCCGGTCTTTTTTCGTCTAAAAAAAAAAAAATATATGTTTTAGCCTCTGTAATAGATGTAAACGTAATCCCATTCACGACCCCTTGTTTACCGAGTCTAGAGTCAACGTCCCCCGATGTTTTTTATTCAAATTCAAATTAAATTACCAAAGACTTTTTATCTTCTTTGGAACAATTGTATCATCGCATGTAAAATAATTCCACTACTCACACGCTCGACCAAGTGCAAAATCCCTTGCCCAATATTCCCCTTCGATTCTTCTTGGCAGTTGACAAAAACACCCTAATGGAGCATTTCCATCCGCTCCACTCGTTGCCATCGCCGAGACGAACCAACGTCATACATCACCGTCACGACACTTAATAATCACAATCTCATTTTTCCATCATCCAAACCGGAAGTCGCTAATATACGGCTTAACTCGACCATGGACCGCATACAAAACACCTTTCCGGACCCTGCAACTGGGAGGGACTTCCTTTGTGCTTCTTTACACATCAGGTACCACCAATAGGTCGCACTAAACAAGTAGGAGGAGCTTTAAAACTTCCAGTTTCAAAGAAAAAAAAATATATATATTTTTCAATCTAAATCAAATTACAGTTACATTACATTTTTTTTCTTTTTTCTTTTTTCTTTTCTTTTTTCCCCCCACACTCTCTCGACTTCCTCCTTTCGCTTCATTACCCCGAAGAAATTTAACTCGCAGTGCTGACAAAGTTGACCAAAGAGCAAAGTCACAAACCGCAGAAATAGGCAAATGTGGGGGCAATGACGAAGCAGTTTTTTCAATACCCATACACGCATATCCCGAATATTTTCAATTTCCTGGGTGAATAAATTGCTACAACCCCGCGTGCAACAAATTCCAATCCTAAAGCCAAAACAATAAAATAATTTTCAATTTTTATTTTCACTTTTTTTTTCTACGTAAAAACCCGTAATTTTAGCAATTTTATCTGGAAAATACGGTAGCACCGTTGTCGGTGGTTTGTCTCATAAATAAACAGCAGTTTTCCCTACACTGCATCATAACTCGTGCAAAGTTAAAACAAAAACACACTTGCACTTGCTACAAAACTTTATTTCGACTCGAACTGACAGATGTGGTAAATTGTGGCGGTAAACAAAGCCGCAGTCCTCACATCGACAGTTGCAGCCCATAAAGAAGATTCTGGGCCCCATTTCGAAGTTAATGTCCTTTAAAAAACCCCCCCATTTTTCTCCTTTTCTCTCTCTATTTCCACACTCCATTTAACAACTTTTCACCCAAATTCTATTTTTTCAGCTTCAACAATCCTCGCTGGCTAAACTCGAACCTTATCAAATCACGTCTTAAACCCATCTATATATCGACCAAACTGCGGATCTACAAATTCGACCTTTGACACCGCCGTCACCGACCCTTGACGTAAACATCACTATAATTTTATGTGATATTAAGTTTTTCTAGGTCACAGTCTCGAAACTAGATACCAATTAATGTCAAGACTTGTTCTGATTCCCCCCCAATCTCAAACCTCTTACTGAGAAATTTGAAAAAATAAAAAATTTTAAAAAAAAAAAAAAAAAATTTTTGTGTATAAAAATAAATCTCTCGAACGCGCATTATTGATACCATAATTTTCAATATGTCTTTTAACTCCATTTTTTTTTTTTTTTTTTTTTTCTTCTTTGATGGAAAAAAAAAGACATTCTCGAGTACATTTCCTCGTGAATAAATTTTGCCTTGCTCCAACTCTTAGGGGAAGCGTCGTGGCGCGGCAGAACAGGCAAATCTACTCGCGGAACCCAACAAATTCCCCATTAAACCTACATAAAATTTGATGAAGTAAAATTAGCGGCGTGTTCTGTGCGGTGCACGCGCAATTTCCCATCTCAAAAGGAGGAAAAAAGTAGTTATACACCCGCAGGGAAGCTGTGGAAGGGGTTGTCTTTCATCCCATTACGTGTGCCAGAAGATGCCAAAAGTGGAGAAGCGAAAAACTAACTTGACAAAAAGCAGAACGGCGAGAAAAAAACCACGAGAAATAAAAAACGAAACGAGGAAAAAAAAGGTAATAATGTAGGAAAATTTCCAGAGGCAATGAATCGGCATAAATTGTAAGGGAGGGGTCCACGGTACACTAAACAAACACGACTCAGCACGAGATGACAAGAGAGTGGGTGGAGACAACCCAGGGGTCAAGACACCGCGCAAACAATGTCTTTAAGACCCATTTTATCACCGAAACGTTCACTTTCCTGAGTTTAATGCCACAAAACTCAACAACAATTCAGTTTTGTTTTTATTTTTAAAAAAATAAAAATAAAAATAAATGATAATCTCTTATTTAAACCTAACTCTCGCTCGATGCCCATCCACAACAGCTGCAAAGCGTCCACAATTTTCGTCCGCAGTACATAAAAAAATATTCTCACTTTCCAATATCTGTAGGCGGAGCTGCGAGCGTAAAATGTACTTTCCGCTTTCTCCCCCCAATATTTTTTCGAGAACTTTTTTTTTGTTTTTACTTCACTCCTGTTAGCCAAAAGATGGATGTGTGCCGAGCCGCCCCCGCGTCAGCGCGCACGGCCATCAGGGATAAACCACAGTCGCATTCATCACGGCCCTTCATAACCACGCCCTTACATCCTATTTAGGATATAGAAAATGGAGGAAACAACCAAAAAACTACCTCAAAAGCTAAGTAAACTCCTCACCTAAACACGTGCTGCATAAAACCTAAGCTAAACAAAAAAACAAAAAAAAAAAACAATTATTTGTTCACCTCTCGTCCACTGTTATTGGAGATTGATGACAAAATGTCGAGTCACTTCTCATTCCCCCACTAAAACACCACAACAAAAAAAAAGTTAAACAACTTCTTTTAAATCCGAATTCCACCCGTAATTGTGTCAATTTATCACCAGTCAGTGATAAGGGTTCATTCTCGCCTTCAACACACCAATGACGCAATCTTTTCTTTGTTATTCCATTGTGCATGCATCTATGATCGGTTTAATTGATCAATTGACTTATTTTATTTATTTATTTATTTCCAAATTGATATTTTCAACTTGCAAGTCGTTTTTCAGAGTTTGCATTTTATTTCCTCCAGTCTTATTTCCTCCTTTTTTTCTCCAAATTGCTATTTCGTTTCACGTGACATGTCTGAACTGAATGTCTGATGTAACATTTTTTTGCACCTTAGATTAGTGCGTTCATAGTATACACACCTGACCTTGCGGCCACTATGTAATCTGTTTTGACCGCCAGACCTTGAGATATCTTGGCAATGACACTTAGACGACAGGTGCCACTGGAACGTGCAGAATTTATAGTTGGATAAAGGAAATTTAAAAAAAAAACAAAAAAAAACTATCACATTCGACTGTGATATGCCCGAGAAACAGGTGACCACTACCCGCAATGATTTAATCGTGCGATGTGGAGTCATCACCTGGTTCGGTCAGGTGTTGTGAGCGAGAGAGGACTTTTTTTTTTGTAATTAAAAAAAAAAAAATTATTGTCCAATTAAAATTAAAGTCACACAGAAGGAAAACAAACCAAATGATGTGGATCAAGTAGAAAGCAGGTGTGCACATCACTTAATTCAGGTGATTTCCTGTCAAAATCAGCTTATATCCGCTCCGTATTTCTCACATGTTCCCCTCTTTTTGCAAAAAAAAAAATAAAATAAAATAAAATAAATAACAATATATATAATTAAAATAAATTTTAGACCGCAATTTTAATTATTTTCACCGCAAAACCATTAAAACGAAGAAAAACAATATTAATTACCACCAAATCCATAAACAATAAAATTAAAAAAGCGTTCAATCGACTTTCCCAGACCTTCCACACTGTCCCAGACCTTGGCCATCCCCTCGGACAAGGTCTATGGTCCACCTGCTGACCCTGTCGGTCCATTTGCTCGAATAGCATTTGAAAGATGAAAAGAAACTCGTTGAAAAGTAGAGAAATAGGAGGAAGGGAGGAATAAAAAATAAATAAATAAAAAAAACAAAAACACATGCGGTAGGTAGTTTAACAGACGTTGAATTTTAAACAAGGGACCCACTAATTGAGGAGGCGGATACACAAAACTTGCACCTGTTGGCGAGTTTTTGGGATAGGAAACAACAACTCATTACATTTAAACTACATTTCCAATGGGACAAAAAAAATATTCGCCATCATCCATATTTGGGACTTAAAAATGCTGCCGACCTTTAAATCATAAAAACTGCTTTTCTTTTCTAATAGGTGCTTACACACGTGCATTTGCACTTTTTTCCAATTTTCCCTTATATTACGGTAGAAGCGTTCGCGGCTGAACGAAGAATGTTTTGGCCTAGTAACCTGCACGGATCTTTCCAAACTTTTCAACATACTCGTTTGTTAGTGTAAAATGTTCCAAATAAGTCGTATTTCATCTCGACATGTCTGTAGATTAATTAAACAATAACGAAACATCACTATAACAACTGACCACAATCACCAATACCAACAATGTACACTTCAACACTCTTCCATATTGGTAATCTTACAATTTCAGTACGGGCATTCTCCAAGATGATGCCCCGGTGCTCTATAGCACTTTCACTAACAATTTAACCAGCATTCTCCATAAGAGTTCCACGAGCGCAAATAATTTGAGCCCCAAAAAAATCTGAATAACAATAATAACAAAAAACAAAAACAAAATAAACAAAAAATTGTATTCGAGAAGTCACGTACGGTTTTATTTTATTTTGTTTTATTTTATTTTCCTAGAAGCTCGTGCATAGCCCGGGGCCCTTGTGTCTTTTACCTCCTTGAGGCCGGCCTTGCTAATGGGGCTTAATCTTCAAAGCCCCCAACACTACAGGGGTCTCCAAGAAAATAATATCTGTATATCACATGTATGTTGAAAAGCCCTTTTAATATGCTGAGCGACCCGTCAAGTACGTTTCGAGGCCCGCTAAGTATGTTGAGGAGCCCGCTGAATATGTTGAGGGGTCCATTAAGAATTTTGAGGGAGCCCTCCAGTCTCAGGACCCCAATGAGTCTTGATTCGCCATTGACTTCGACGTCCGTTTCAGAGCTACAGACCAAAAACTAAAACTTCAATTTCTAATGCGTATTACTTCAAGTGTGATTAAAATATTTGTTTTGCAAGGTTTAGAATGCTTTTCACTTAGTAAATATGTTTGTGACAAAGTTTTCTACAAAGTCACCAAACTAGTTTTTTTTCTTTTCTTTCGAAAATTGAACCCACTTTTTCGCAAGCAGTTGATTAAACATTTTAAAAACGCATTAATTTTTTTCCCTTCTTAATTTTCCTTCCTATTACCATAAATAAAAGCATTACAAACACAGTGAAATTATTTGAGCTCGATCGACGAATTTAAGTTTTTTCATACCGTTTGGAAATACTAAAATAAATAATAAAAAAAATTGAAATCTACTTGCGATTGTTTACCACACCACTTATTTCAAAACATAAAACGGCAATTTTGTTATTATTTTTAAAAAAAATCGTACATTTTCAAAGGAAAAACAAAATCGTTCCAGACGTAGTAAAAACACTTGAAATAAAGATATAAACTTTTTTTTTCCAGATAGAACCTATTAAACCGTACCAATTTAGTCAAAAATTCAAAATTGTTTAATTACGGGTAATAAAATACTGATACAAATGTCTAAATTATTCCGCAACATGTATGTGAATTAAACTTGATCCAGTTCGTATTTAAAATAAAATTAATGATTTTTATCAACAAAAAAATGTGACTCAGGGACGCCAGCATCCGAGTACGCAGTTTGCCGTTCATTACGAAGATCCAAGTTTTAATTATTCGCGGCTAACACAAGTTCGGCTCGCCACAAACAGAATGCGGAAACTAGAATTCGGAAGATTAGAAACGCTAAAACCCAAAAAAAATTAAAAACAAATCCAAAATTTGAATAAATTCAGCCCAACACAAATTTACTCCCCAACCGCAACATTAAAATTTAAAAATTATATATATTTTTTAAAAACCATTTGAAAATAAAAAATACAAAATACAAAAATCGCATTCCAAATTTTTCTCGAGGTCGAGTTGATTTCAGGGACTTTGCTATATGTTAATTTTTATATACCGGGTGTAAAAACACCCAAAAAAAAAAAAATTCAAATTTATCCACTTTTATAATAGAGAAAAAGCGAATACATCTTCCCTGCACAGCTTCCATCCGCTATTATTGCCTGTCCCCAACCGCTGCAACAAAACTGATAATTTACAGTAACGACCCTGTCCAATTGACGCCCTCACCTGTCACACTTTCACACCTTTATGTCACCAAACACAACAAATTAGTAAATACACGCTCGTAAAACGAAAGGTGTGTGGGACTCGCATGGATTGGCGCCATAATGACTCAATTACAGACATCTGTTAGCGCGTCTCCTCACTTTTCGCCCTGAAAAACACACAATATTCGCTCCGCTTTACAATAGGAATATAGGATGCAGGTGAAAACGAATTAATATTCCGCACCACATTATTCAGGCAGCAGGTCAATTTATTAAATCATTAGCGCAATGCCCAAAAAACCGACTAGTCCTAGAAAAAAAATTGATTCATTTCAAACACTACTTCCCTTTCCTTTCTTTATTTCTAAAGATTTGCATCATTCATACCTGGCTCGCGTCTTTCCACTCAAAAAAACAACAACCATTAAATTGGACTACACAATATGAATAATTTAAAATCAACAATTATTTCCTAAAAAACAATTTTTTATTTTTATTTTAAAAAAACATTAAAATTTACCTCAAATTAAATAAATATATCACATGCAGACCTACTTAATTTAATTTAATTCATTTAATTCATCAATTAATTAACTATGGCGCCGCTCAAGTCCGACCGAATTTTTTTTCTTTCGCGTTTTAGAACTTTTCTCATCTCGCGAGACAAGGTCCACTACCGCTCACAATCATAACAGACGCCATTACAGCTCATCAAAAATTGACGCCAACATCAACCGATGACAAATGCACATCGGGGCCCAAACCGGGGCGCAAGATGCACAGAAGCATCGGCCCGACACATCATTAGTCAAGCAAAGAGCGGTGTAATTCAAATTCCAAAAGTAATTGAAAAATGGCTGCCCGTCCATTTTGTCCCCAGAGAGGAGGCCTCGGGTCGTCGACTGCAGGTGGAATGGACGCCTAATTGTGTTAGCTAGACGTGTCCATCCATCGTTAGGTCGCTGACCAACCCTTGTAGATTTTAGTGTGAGGTGATCATCTTAAAGACCCTTGTCATACATCATGTAATGGGGAGCGTACAAACGGGACTCTTGGGACCTTTTTTTTTATTAGTCTGGTTGGAGCGATTCATAATTTAAATGCTCGTAAAAAAAAAATTTATATAATTTAAAATTAAAAGTTTTATAAACAACAAATATATAAATGAAGGGCACACATTTTTAAAAAAAAAAGGTTCAAATTCCGTATAATTTGAATAAATGTTATAATTTTTTTGGGGGGGAAAGATATTTTTATTATTACAGTTCAACCTCGTTATAACAAATTTTTGTTACAACGAAATTTTTTTTTTGATTGACTTGGTTGGTTTCCCATAGAACAAAACACGTGTTAAAAAAATTTGATATAACGAATTTTGATATAACGAATTATTAGTTATAAAAAACAAGTTTTTAAGAACCCACAAGCCCTTTTTATAACGAATTTTGAAAATTAATCACATGGCTCACTTGTTCACACGCTATGTGCCAGTAAATTTCATTTTTTAAATTGATGAAAATAAACATTTAATTTCTTTAAATACTGTAAAAAGTTAAATTCGAACAAAAATCACCACGTAAAACGAACTTTTGTTATAACAAACAGATTTTCGGGTCCCTTGCGATTCATTATAACGTGGTTCGACGGTAATAAAATAATCAAATGTGCAATTTATAATTTTACGATTTTTGTAAAACCCTCAAAAAAATGGAGCAGAAAATAAAAAAAATAAAAAAAATGTTTAAAATCTTAAGTGACTTACCTCGGGCATTGCTTTCAATTGGCAAGTGTAAAATCAAATGTTTTTTCATCTAATGCCACCGCTGCCGCCTTTAAACTCAGGGTTAACATTTCGAAACGACGTGCGAAAATTCGAGTCCAAAACCCTGCAATCGCATAAATATAAAAATTATCATAGTAATTTCGGAAAAGCATCGCTGTAATTTTGACAAGTTTGCCAAGATTGCCACTGCAATTTCGATACATCTATATAATTTTCAAACGTTCCCATTTTTTTTTATTACTTTATTTTATTTTCTAAATAAATGTCGTTCTACAACATTAACTACGGACACGGTTAATTAGGAAAGCAGCCATCAGATCGAGTGGAAGTCACAAACTGATGACAGCGACGACACTCGACCAGTTATCAGTTTGCTCTCTCCTCAATCAGTCAACTCGCGAGAGATTTATGATGTGGTCCGTTTTCCTATAAAAAATGCATCCTTCTTCGGGAGGAAGAAAAAGAGAAAAGCAGACCACTTCTTCCGAGTGCAATTTATCTGAATTTCATATGTACCCAGCTTTAAAACATGATGAATTCAATACACATTAAAAATGTAATTACTCTATAGTAATATTACTTTCAATGCAAAATATGCATAAAAAAATTAATACATTTTTCATGATCTTTATAATTTAAAAATGCAGACAAAGGTCAAGTAAAGTGCGAGTATTTTGTTTGTACGCTGTTTCCTTGGCTGGTGTTTCGATCTGTGTGTTTTCCCAGGGCATAAATCTTGTAAAGCATCAGAGTAAAGCATTGTAGTGTGAACTATCATCCATGTTGCATCTCAAACAAGGACAATACTAGTCCTGCAAAACACGTGTTGCACCATCGTTACGTCTAATGTAAGGGGTTTACAACTGTAACGCGAGGGGTACGAGAAAATGGCGCTTGTGGCATCACTGCAATACACTGCATTCTTCCTAGTTTTAATTACCGTAAATGCTCTCATTGAGCAAAACGAGTAAATTCAATGTCAAAATTAACCAAACTGACTAAATTCAATGTCTAAATTGACCAAAACGACTAAATTCAATGTCTAAATTGACCAAAACGACTAAATTCAATGTCTAAATTGACCAAAATGACTAAATTCAATGTCAAAATTGACCAAAACGACTAAATTCAATGTCTAAATTGACCAAAACGACTAAATTCATTATGTGAAAGCACGTTCGTCATCAGCCTTCTCCCGAACATCTTCTTCAGGAAGTTACAGTAAGCATAGACAGAGAGAACATTTATACAGTAAAGTTTAATTTTGTTATTGATTAATGAAGACATTCTTGGCAAATGTTGTTTCGACAATATCACCGTTCTCTTCATGAAGTTTTCCTTCCGAGAAATTCTGTTCCATCAGACGTTTTCTTATTATACGAAAAGAAATGCTAGTAATCGCAGCTTTATCTTTCTCTATTCTATAAAAACTTGTGCCGACAAAAGGTATTAGTAAAACCGTGTCATCGTTTTATTTCAATTCCATTTCGCGTCGACTGTGACAACTGATAAAAAATTGAGCATTCACAACCCCTCTTTCTCATAAAGCACGATGAATGGCGCTCAAAAGATGATTTGACATCATCCACCCACCCAAGTCAAGTGCTCCAAGTAATGAGGCGTCGTTCACTTGTCCTCGACTTAAAGGGATGATGCCCGCAATCAAGTGGATGATAGATACAAAGTTAAAACAAACTGACTTACCATTCTCTAACAACAAGAAAAAAAAGAAAACAATTACAAACAATTTTTCCTTTCTTTCAATTTTTTATCAATGGTAAACTTTATTGTTAGTAACCTCAATTCAATTAAATATCAGGGCTTTAGCTGAGAGGAATAAAAAAAAAATGTGGATAAAAAATTCATGGGGTGTTCTTGCACCCATTACCTAATAATCAATGAACTCTTGAGAGAGACAGAGAGGAAAAGATAGAAGGGGACTCCCTCGCAATGTTGCACGAATTTCCCTACTATTCAAAATTAGAATTAAATTATAAAAAAAAAAGTGTGCGAGTTGAGTGAAAGAGAGAGATGTGAAACCAAGTGAATTGAGCAAGGGAGATCCAATTAGTAAAAGACCCTTGAGCATGAGAAGCTCCAATTTTTAAAATTGGATACAAATTGACATAATTTTTTCGGTGAAATGTTTCTATAAAATATACATTGAGCCATTAAAAACCGGTTAGGATCAAGGAAACGCCTATTTTATTTCAAATTTTTTTTTCATCCTTCACCTTTATTCAAAACAGTTACATCAAATTGTAATTTTTCATTAGATGATTTTTTTTTAAATAAAAAATATAATAAATATGTAATTGTTGCTTAAATTAGCTTCGAATTTAATTTTTTTTAAATTAACTCCTAACCAAACAAAGAAGGAAAAAAAATGAATTATTACAAGAAAGCATTTAATGTGATGTCATATCCTCTTTCACTAGCTAACCATGTAGGGAACAGGAACCTGCAATACCCGAAAGCAGGGCTATTGAGGTGACGTGGGATCAGTCGGACATGTGGGGTTTCTACGTGTAAAATCCATAAATGCACAAAGCGTAGATTTATTTCTTACATTGCAGACAAGCTTACATTACCGTAAATGCGGCAAGTTGTAAATTGAACGCGATGTCCTTTACAACGCAGGTCTAAATTGACCGAAGTAACTGAATTCTATAGGTGCATTCGAAGTAAAATGGATTTCGGAAATCCTGATTTCCTTGATTTTCAAAAATCAAGAAAATCGAATTTCAACTTTGAAAAACCTTAAAATTCTCAGTGAATTCAACATTAGCGCAGGTACAAATTGAACTGCTAATCAACTTCCTGTTTTGAAATTACTGGTAGTTATTGTTTCGTTAAACATCATGGAAAAATCTAGCCACAAGACAAGATAAAAGTTGATTGTTTAAATGAAATAGCAAACGAATTAGCTATGTGCTATCTGGAATTCAAGATGGTTGACCTGTGCTACCTTTGCTGAACATCCTCCAGGAAATCAACGAAATCAACAAAAGCAACCGTCAAGATGGATTTTCAGAAATCGGATTTTCGAAAATCCGATTTCCATTTGTTTGACGTCTAAATTATCACTTCCGGTCTCCAAGAATCAATGAAATTGAACTAATCAGCGAAATTAAAGAAATCCATTTGACTTTGAACGCAACTAACATCTAAATTGTCCAAAATAACTAAATTGAATTTCTAAATTGAATTCAAAATCTAAAAATTGTCGGAAGTACCTATCAATAGTGCGGGTATTCTAACAGAGCACTTACAGTATTCGCTTCAGATTTTTTTCGGGGGTTTTAACTCATAACCCTAGACTTTAGGGTGGCTTGAATCGGGGTCCAGGCCAAGTTGCCTCGCTAGACCCCTCCTCTAACTGGTCCTGCCAAAAAGATCGCAAAATCATCCATTTATCATGGCTGTAGTAAAACATCCAATGCAGTCCACACAGAACTTTTCCTCAGATTTAAAATCTTCCGACAAACTTTGAAACTATGTAGAGTATTAAGTATGTTTATACAGATTTCGTGTTGCGTAGTTTTGAGTAACTTTTAGAGATGGGAAGGAAAAAATTTAAAAATACAAGAAATTTTTGTTGAATATTTTCGAGAACATCACAGTCTAATTTATGGAAAGTTTAGTAAGATACCGACAACAGTGTGGCACATTTTCTAGTTAATACAATTATTCCACCAAATTTATAGGTTGCCAACCTGGTGGCAATAACCAATACCAAGTGTTGTCGAGTCACCTTCGCTCTATTAGTCGTACAACTGAATGAAAACACACTTCATCACCTTTCTATTTTAAATTCGAATGCTAACAAATTGCCTTTCTTCGTCCCCCCCCCTAAAACTGCTTTCCCTTCATTCATCACTGCAAAATCACTCATAAACTTTCATCAACTTGTAAACTCGCTGACGATTTCATCATTACACTGACCCAACCCCAACCCTTTGATCTTGATTACTCGGTCGCAGCTGCCCTTTACAAGCAATAAAAATCACCTCCGCGAAACCATTCTCTATCATTTAATCCAAGTTGAATTACAATAAACGAATATTATCTCGTGCTCCGAGTGTTGCAACCCTGAGACGTAGCAATTTATTGCTTCTATCTACGATAACATCTACTTATTTAAATCATCTCGCTCGCTCTTTGCAACACTTGAACCGGGTAAGCAAGTCACAACCGCTAAAACATTCGCAACAAAATGCGCGAGGCTGAAAAAGAAAAAAAGAAAAAAGAACACTGCTGGAATCACTAATCTCGAATTCCATGAAAAAATTAATTGAGACGTGAAGAGCAAACAATAATAAATATAAATAACAATTTTTTTTGGGCTCGTTTGATGCGTGGAAAATGGCGAGAGAAATAGGAAGCCATTTTCGAGCATTTTACAAGCTAATAAAATCGATTGGGTCCAAATTTTCTATTTCAACGTGTCAATTTATCATTCAAGACACATACAATTGATGGCGGGAGAATTTTAGACGGGGTGGGAAAAAAAAGTGTGTCAAAAACAGAGATCTCTCCAGTGAGATCAAATATTGTTGGCATGTGAATTGAAAGACAAGTACAAGAGAAACAAAAAATCGAAGTTTCAAATTTCTGGTTGTAGTCGAGAAAACCATCAAAGAGAATGTTTAAAAATGTGCACTAGACATCAACATGCCCATGTTTTTTTTAGAGGAAATAGAGCGTAAGTGATGAAAAATTAAAATATATAGTCGTTACTATTACAAACTGTAACAAATTCACACTGCGCGTGTGATTTCCTAATTCCAGTCCTTATTTAGCAGTACTAAAATGCTAAAATACAGTAAATAAACAACATTACATCTAATTGCCTAAACTCATTACATGCGTTCAATTCATGAACGAAAAAGTGATTTTTACTTTCCTTTCTTTTAAAAAAGTGACTGTCGAATGAACTAAAAAAATTCACAAAATGCAATGGTCGCTTGGAGTGTCATGGCGGCCGATCTAACTCGTCTCGTGTGTCATGTGACATGGACATGTCGCACGCGCGTCATTTGAAAGTGACAAAGAAAGTAAAAAAAAAAAAGTGTCACTTTCAAGGCTTATTTTCTTTAATTATGACATAAAAAGCGCTACTTCCGCCTTCTAAAGGAAAGGAGAGGAAGGAAAGTGGCTTTCCTTCAAGAATTGAACACACCTATTAACAAAAGTAATTTACAGCGTGTACCAAAGCATGCGCAGTATGAATTTGCGAAAAACCCACAAAATTTTGTAAAAATCGACAAAATTTTGCAGGTTTTTGAAAAATTTTGCACTCTTTTTGGGGTTTTTCTGCAAAATTTTGCTAATTTTTGCAGAAAATCTAGGTAAAGTGCCGCCCCACCCAGGCTACGTCAGTGGGCTACCGGGTGCAAATTGCACACTGTACGACCTTTCCATCTATAAACCCCGCGATGCCTACAACCTGGCCACGGTTTTTCCATCTTGATGACCTCGTTCCGGCCAGAAATCTCTGTACACTAGAAAAGTGTCCTGGCACAAAAAAGCTGAAAATTTATGTTTCTTTTTTATAGTGGTACTTAAAGCTCTCAGCATTCTGAGTGCACGCTGCTTGTATTTAATAAAAAGACAAGAGCTGTTGAAACATGTCATGGAGAGTTTGTTTCCCGACATTTCTGCGCCTGGCAACAACTCTGAAAAGTGAAATTCAAACAGAATTGCTGAACCCAAACCAAAAATACCTGGACGACCCAAACCGAACACATTTCTAGGGCAGGGCCGCACAAATATTAGCATTAAATGCCATCCCGAGACCCTGAGCTTGACCGAGTCTTTATAACCTCAAACCCATGCTCGCATTTTCTCATAATTACAA
Source organism: Strigamia crassipes (assembly GCA_034683725.1). Classification (NCBI taxonomy): domain Eukaryota; kingdom Metazoa; phylum Arthropoda; class Chilopoda; order Geophilomorpha; family Linotaeniidae; genus Strigamia; species Strigamia crassipes. The sequence goes on from JAQFXT010000088.1 coordinate 93,439, forward strand.
CTTAAATGTTTTTTTAACTTCTTATTTATACCTAACTATCATTGTTTACTTGACTACTTTGTTGACATTTTAAAGAATACGTGAAAAATGTTGATATTTGTTACCCAAAATGTTTCGACCTTCGATGGTCTTCCTCAGTGAGTTTGTGAGGATCATTTTATTCTTGTCACATATATATGTATCCATGCTGATACGTTTATACCACGTCCAGATGACGTATTGTTAGTACGCGTCACTCCCCTTGACTTTAAACTTCGACAGAGCATGAGTTGGAGATTACGAAGACTCGGAAGGGCCCGTGTCTAGACTTTGTCACTTTTCTGGGGTCAAGTACTGGACCTTAGATTGTTTGGCCATCATGCAGATGAAACCAGTAAAAGTGATGTTCCGTGTACTGCAATTGGTATCGGAATACCGATCAACAAATTATAGTACCCATCATTTGTCACTGTTCTAATTAAATTGGAGTTAAAACTAATTTTTTTTCTCGTTGTTGTCCCCCCCCCTCAATTTCCAGTTCCTCTTCACACACATACCGAAAACCAAAACAAAAAAACAAAAAAAAAAACACTAAAAAATCCCCACAAAAAAAAAAAAAAAAAATACTCAAAATGACATAGAACTTATGTCAATGATAAGAAATTCAAAGTTGTGATAGCGAGAGATTTATACCACTTAAACTGTCTCATGGTCCCAAACATTTGTCAAAAAGTTCCAATTAAAACGAGCAAAAAAAAAAAAAAACCAAAAAAAAAAAAAAATGCAAAACAAAAATCCACAATGTCACAAAACACCGAACTAATGGACCAAAACCATTATAAAGTATTATAACAAACTTCGAGTATCCCTGTGTTACCAAGGTCTATCTACCGCTCGCTTATATTTAAATAAATCCAAATTTCCTTAAGCAATCAAAACTATAAAAAAAATTACATATACCAAGTATATATACTAGAGAAAAAAATGGTAACAGGTGCATCTTTTCGGTAGGAGACGCGTGCCGTGAAAAACTCGAGCAGTTTTTGAGTGGTAGGCACCTGGAGAAAGGGGGAATCCTTAATTACAGGTGTGAGTGCCAATATAGGCAAACTAGGAAAAGTCTCTCACTTCTCTTCTCGCAACGGGGGTGCAAAAAACGCGAGAGAAAAGGAAGCTGAGCAAGGCCAGCTGATCGGGCTTTAACATAACGGCGTTGGGACTCGAGAAGGAGCAGGAACTTTTACTCCATTTTATTTGCTACTGTCGAGCCGACATTTTCCTCCTCGGGTACAGCTGACAGGTTTATTACACGCAACGCACCAGTCGCCCGCGTACTTAAAAATAAAACGTATAGAAATAAAAAAAAATAGAAAAAAAAACGGTTGTGTTAAGCTAATAAAAATTAAAAATGATTAATACTCCTTAATAGAAGTTTTAGCGTCTCCAAATCGAATAAATAATCATTTCAAACTCGTTTCGGTCAAAATTTACACTTACAATCGTATGAATAATTAATAATTCAGTCGCATCAATTGAAGGGAGCTGTTTGTCATTAAATTTTTGTTGTCCAGAACGACTTTTTTGTCTAAACTGTCAATAGGTGTGTCTAATTAATATAAAATTCAAACTGCGCATCCTGGTTTGCGCAGATGATTAACATGGATCGAATACGGGTCAAATTGTCAATTTTATTTTTTAAATCACAGAAATCCTAGAAATCCAAGAAATTCATGAAATCTTAAAACATTGTTTCGAAAACTGTAGCAAAATCAAGCAAAATCTTTAACGAAATCTGCCTGAAATACTGAAATTTTCAAATCCACAAAAAAAACCTAAAATCTTTAGCAAATCTTTGAAATCCTTCAAACCTGCAACTCCCCAAAATCCTATAAATTCCCAAAAATCCTATAAATTTCCAAAAATCCTAGAAATTATTAAAAATCCTAAAAATTACCAAAAATCCTAGAAATTACCAAAAATCCTAGAAATTACCAAAAATCCTAGAAATTACCAAAAATCCTAGA